>QNGE01001689.1:138816-150969 GCA_008508345.1 Paragonimus westermani
CATTGAGCAAAGTGGGCAGGCATCGCCTGCCTGGATGGGGTCCTCGTGATCACTCAAACCGCTGGTTAGAGACGCTATCCGAGATGGTGGTGTGTCGCAGTCAATGGCGTACCTGTATCCATACCATTTCTAGTTCTTCCGTTTAGTCTTCTTCAATCTTTTTATCCTTCGTAGTACTCTTTCCTTCTAGGATATTCCACGTCACTGTTGAGGTGAGCGGCGGCCCGAGCCACAGTACCTTTTGGTCAGGCTCATGGCTGTTTTGATGATGATGATGATGATGACCCAATCGTCTGCAGCGTATCAGGGAGTGTGTTCAATCCTTATAGAAAATTGTTTTATATACATAGCCTGTGTACTTTGTGAAAAACGCTTCGAACTAGGCTTCTCGTACATTTCACTGGGCAGAAGCTTCCAAGTTTTATATACTGCTCTGTTCATGTAGGTTTCCAGTAGATGTATCCTCTTACCGATGGATGGAACCCAGTGCCATCAATATTACAACGCTTAGTCCAAACAGGGCACACAGTCTAGGTTTGTGACGCATTCTGTGTGATTTTCCAAAACCACCGGAAAAGCACCCTCCAGCCTGTTCAGGTTTTGTGCTCAAGAACAAATTGTGCATAAGAACTATTTCACGATTTAGATGCACAGCAGTTTCGAAATTTGGGCATTTGTGTTTCATAAAGAAACTTGCAATCTAAGTTTACATGGTATTCAGGAAGTATTCGGTATTTATAATAGCATCACGAAAACTTGGCAAACAGCACTGAAACGTTTCACTGGTTTTCAAATCATTTGAGACATACTCTTTGCGTAATATCATCTTACCTACTGTGCTGTGTTATTAAACGCCAGTGAGGTGTGGCGACCAAGTTTGAGCTAATGAATGACCTAATATAGAGCACACGCGCCTTCTTAGGCTAGCAGCGATACCAAAACTTGCTGACACAAAACAAAGCCTATGGATTCCAGACAAGCGACGACACTCTACAGATTAGACTTGATGAGGTTCACACGTATCCAGGGTGACCAACACGCCATTTCAAAATGTGAGCATCCATGAAGCACGGGTGTTATGAATGTTCATGGTGACATCTAGAAGGAGATAGAAACCCCGGAGCTGTTCGTTATATCACGAGACAGAAAATTGTACGAAAAATCCATGTTATTGTCAAATCGTTGTACAAACCGACAGAATATCGTATCAACGTTCACAAGCTTCAGCGTTAAGTTACGCAGTTGTTTAAACATCATGTAAGAGTAATGTGAAATGATCGCTACACAAAAATGTACAACTGTCGGTTTATAGAGACATCAGGGGTATTCTACACAAATTAGCCAGACGGCAAGATGCACTACTAAAAGCTTAGATATGGGTTACCTTTCTTTATTGAACGTAGAAACTGATACTCAGCAGCACAAGTGGTGAAGGGTTAAATTAGTACTTGGGCTGAAGATGTTCCTGTTTTATTTTTAATAAGTTGTTTTCGTTCAAATTTTTTTGGCATAAAGCAGTTGCATCGCTTCCTTTTGTGTTCTACAGATACCCAGATTTAGGACTTTGTAAAATTGAACAGTTTGAAAGACTAGCAACGTTCACACAATGAGCAGTTGCCGTGACATTGGAAGTAAACAAGTAAATCATAAAACCGCATCATTCCTGATTACTATCAAAAGTATTCGATTAAGATAAACCAAAAGGTCCTCGTCACTTGCAATTTTCTCCGTAATGACATTCATGGGAAGCGTTTTTGAATCTATCAATGAGGAAAAGCTTTCTAACTTGCAAGCACCAGGTAAGAAGGCCAATTAATGGTTCATCCTAATGATGCTTTTCTTAATGGTTCATCCGAATGGTCATTTATTTTATAATTAAATCCAAGGTGTACAAACCACTAGGGTTATCTGAAATTTTCAACCACTGGTTACAAATTGACGTGTCTTATGTGTGTAACAGTCACTTATTTTAACATGACATTTTTGGATTCCTTGAATTTGTACTTATTTGGTCTCTCAATGTAGAATCAGTAACCTTGCGTGAACTGGCTGGCAGTCAGAATCTCGAAGGCAAACATTTTATTTAAAGCAGCTCCTGCTCTGTTTTTCTAACCCGTTCTAGGCGCGGTATGCTAGGTTTACGTCTGCTAAAGTTCACTCCAAATTTGAAGGTCGTTGTATATTTTTGAACTCACATAAAAGATCAGTGGAGAAGGCGCCGAAGTTAATATGCCAGATTTCAACATGTTAAAATGTGTGCACACTACGCGAGCTTTGTGTCCGTTCTTCATTCTCAAATTTTACCGACCAGCAAAAACCGCCATTCACAGCGAGTATACGGTGAACAATCATCTTTTCCTGACGTGTCCAAAAGGTACACGTTTATGTTTCATGAGGCAGTCAACCTATCTTTAGCAAGATACTTCTGTATTATGGAAGGCAACCTACATGTTGCTATGCAAAATTGGCAGGACACCTCACGGATGTATAAGATGAATGTCATTTCGGATCATCTGTTTCTGTTAGAAAATCTTTAATCATGTACTTCTCAGGCTTCTACTACGTTCAGATATGTTCATCATGCAGCCAGTTTCTTGAAGCCGGAGAGGGTAATATTCAGTTATTT
Source organism: Paragonimus westermani (assembly GCA_008508345.1). Classification (NCBI taxonomy): domain Eukaryota; kingdom Metazoa; phylum Platyhelminthes; class Trematoda; order Plagiorchiida; family Troglotrematidae; genus Paragonimus; species Paragonimus westermani. The sequence goes on from QNGE01001689.1 coordinate 141,443, forward strand.
TATTTATAAGAGCTCTATAGGTGCAGCCCATAGGCCCGCGTTTGTCACCTGTGTGTATGTATCCCCAACTGCAGTCCAAAATGATCCACGGCTTTAATGAAGGAGTTCACTCTAGCTGCCATTTTTATTGTGTGACGCATTACAAAGATCGGGATATAGGTAAAGGCGAATTTCAATCTGCCACAACTTCTTAGCGTCCGCTTAAAGTGCACGACGTGAGAAACAGAAGAGGTGTTTGGAATTGTTCGTCGATTCAATTCAGGCTTTTGTCAGATCTTCACAACACTCCAGTGTCATATGCCTAATAATTTCTTTATAAACAAAGATGGCTAAGATTTAAAAACGAAGTGAGGTCAACTTGAATGTAAAACTATCTTTTTAAGAAAAACGTTTATCGGTTTTGATGACGATTAACCCTCTACGCGCATCTGTTGTGTTTTGTTTAGGGAGATCACTGGATATTTTTCTTTAAACCTATTGTTTTATAGCAAACTGTCGTGTTCACTGGGTTTCACGTGACAACCAAATACAATTCTACTAGTACGTCATGATCGACTTGACTTGGTACAGTACATCCTGGTGACAAATACATCGCAAGCTGTCCTCGTCTGGAACAACCTATCGTAGACAAACAACACTCCGCATCACTTCGCCACTGGAAGATTTAGTCTTAAAGCCACCTGGCTCGAGATAATTTTCTTCTACGAAGAGTCTATCTGGACACATGATATCTTGGTAACAAATGATTTCGACTCAACTTAGCTGACGGAAGATTATCATCCGTCTGACTGTCGTCAGACAAACAATTCAAGGTGCACTCACATTGAAAAAAAACAAGCAGTCGGAGTGAATGAAATTTCAAACGATTTGTAAATATTCCTGTTGAAGCTGTCCTTTGAATAACGTTAGGCATCACTTCTAATGAAATATGAAGACTTGTTTCCTTTGACATGTTAACGAATTTCTGATTACAGAGATACCTACAGGCTGATGTTAGATTCATAGATGTAACTAACCTTCTAATGAAGCACTGTTTGCGGATGTCATTAAGATGCATTTCGTGACTTACGTGGAAATCACGAAGGACCCCTTGAACGAGTGTTAGAATGTGACAGGAGTGTGCTAGTGTGCCTTAAAACGCCACTCAGCTAATACATGTATCTTCAGTGTAACTTAACGTACGTTCGACTTCAGATGGTAGTCTACCAGTTCGAAATCTCGTTGTTCGCACAGGGGTAGATCCAAATATGGCAGTGGACGCGCAAGCACAAACGATGCAGATGAAACACTGTATAGAATATAAGGTGAGGTCCGGAAATTTCTCGAAAGAAACTTCCTTCAAGACATATACGCCTGTCTTCCTATAATTCAACGTGAGTTTCATTAAGGCGTAGCTGTTACGATTCGCTTTTCGTAGAGTCAAATGGATAAAGTTGACCTATTGGTGAACCGCGGGATAGTAACTATTCTTAAGGTGCAAAGTTATTAAACAGGGTTTTCTGCATACTAAGGAAGCCACCACGAATATACTACTGTTAGGTCAACCAACATAAATACACAAATGTCTCAATGACTTGTATATACCACGAAATAACATCATATCAGCAACTAGACCACTATTATATAGAAGAGCGAAACTTCCATCTCACCACAGATGCTGGTGTTGCCTACTTTATTTTGATAGTTTTGGTGACAGCAGAAGTAATATCTACCAGTGAAAATTAACTACCTTCCACGATTAAACATATCTTGGCCGGGCCACTACAACAACGACATACCTTGCTCATACCTGTCAGGTTAACATATTCGTTGCAGTATGTGAACAGCTCAATTCTTTGTTGTGCAATTTTAGCCTGACTGCTAAAATGAGTGACTGGACTAATGTCTGACCTAACTAGTTTGTGAACTTTATGCATTATGGCATAACACTTGTTGAAATTCAACCAAATGTTTACTCAACTCCGTTCTATCTCGAACGTAAATAGGTCTTTCAACGGTCAAACTTTTCTCCCATTTTGCTCAGATCAAACAAAAGGAACCGTCTGACAAAATATTGTGCTAGAGTAAACAATTGTGACCCTGTACATTTAGCAGCATATGGGTACACGGAAAATACATAATTTTATGTTAACTTACAATGGGTGTGAATTTCCGATACCCACGTGAATGGTGGCTCACGACGACGCAAGCCTCCTAACGGTGCGACTATATTTGTTGTATGCATTAAAAAACCAATAACAGCTGAGAGTGTGCACTGTTCCTCGATCGTATTTACGTTAGTAGCGTTCAAATCGTAGCTCAGTCATCCACAGTTGTTGTTGTTCCCTGTGTGAATCTTTCCTGATTACTATTCCTTAGGACGGATTTTTCATAAAAACGGTTCATCCAGGTTAAATTTTCTCTAAGGCAACACCAAACTGATTTTTTCATTACATTCTCACACATTTATGACATCAAAACACTTACCCACAGAATGTGCTTCTTAACTTTAGGTATTTTCTTCTCCATGGGAGACAGAACTAGACAACAATCGTTAGGATTTATTCGTCTGAGAATTTCCTGTAAGTGAAGTTATCAACACAGTGTGGAATATAAGCTCAGACAGTTGGACGGTATTGCGTGAACGTAACACTACACTGAAATTTCCGTTTGCGATTTCTTATATTTTCGAACAAAGTAAACATCAGTTCCACCAGCTGGTTAGTCTGTAGCAGCCGAACAATTTCTTGTCACCCCTCTCTGTTTCATCGCCACTTTGTCCTCAATGCATTGTGCCATTCTTCTCAATTTCGTTCAGCTGTGACTCTTACGTAAGCTCATGAGCCATTGAGAAATGACCATTACCCACATTGGTTTGCTTCAGACAGTGAAGTTTTTTTGATGTGACTGTAACGATTTTATACTCAAAATGCGCCTGTTATCTGAAAACAATGGATTTCATTCTTGCTATTTGGTTTGTATCCGCCCATAATACTTACTTCTGTCACGACTATAAACAGAACGTTCTTCAGCTTGTATTGGATACCAACAGGATCAATCACCCGTGATCATCGTCCAGCGAGAAACAGTCGCGAAAAACTACTGCATTGAAGTATCTCGCTTTTGAGTAAACAGTCGATTCACGTAATCTATTAGAGGATATGTGATTAATTGATTGACGTTCGGTTTACAACGTTCACAGGCACCAGTTGTTTGTTAGATACCCTCTATAGCTGAACGGTAACTTCTTGTCACTTGATAGAACATTGAAAACTGTTAAATATGCTAGGGTGAAGTCTTTTTCTTAGAAATAAGTATTCAATAGTGAAATTAACATAGCTAATCGAAGTTTCTAAACGCCAACTCATTACATGCTTTTCTCCACAGTCTCCACAACTTCAGCTGTGTGTACTTTTAAGACAAACCGAACATGTTCTAGTTCGCACAATTTCCGTACACGCAAGTACCGTTTCACAAATAACGGGCATTTATCAATTAATCAGTTTTTTAGTTGCCTAAAGAACAACGCGCTCCCGAAGATTTTGAGAGGGTGGCGAACTGAAACAGCAAACCAAATTTAGTTAAACCTGAGGTGATTAGATCGCGAATAATCACAGTTTAGTGTGACGGAACCGATAGTCCTTCCTATGGGCGCATTCTTTACAGCTAATTATTTTGATCGACGGACCCAAGTGGAACCAATGCCAATGCGCACTTTTAGTTCCAGAAACTTTTGACGATTCAACAAGACGACACAACCAGGAAAATCAGCTTAAGGCAGAAAAATGTGGGTCACCTGTTCATTTTTCTCACTAATAACTCACCGCCTTGGATAAATGCAATTTCTTCCTGATTGTCAGTTCAAATCTAACGTTGTGACGTGAAAAAATATTTGTTATGACCTAATGCTTTCTACAGAATCACTCATCTATGATGATGATTGATGATGATGATCTTGAGTCTCATTTTGACTTGCGTGACTCGGAACACTTTTCGGAAGTGTTAAAATTTTGTCGGTCTCTCAATCCAAAACCAGATATACAGGCATGCCGTCCATCTCTAACCTACAACGTTGATCTTATTGGGAATGTACGCTGACGTGAGCAAACTGTGTCCTAATTAATTTCACTCGATCGCACTTTAACAATCTGTTCGTACTAAGACAATTCTTCACTCGTTGCTACATTGGATAAGAGGTTATGTCTATACAGTTTATCCTTCACCAACTCCATCGTCCGTTATGAACCATGGTCTTATCTTACCTCATATACAACCTCGATAAAGATATGCTGGACATGCATGCAACGGGTAATTGATATATGCGTGCCTAGCCCGGGATATCCCACTAACTCTTGTCTGGACAGCATCATCATCCAAGGCTCAAGGTATACAGGTGGCAAGCCAAACGTTAGCTGTTGGAACTATGGACTTCGGCCGATGAAAGCTTAGGGTGACCACTCACAAGCGTCTACGGTTTGTGAAATCGCACTTGGTAATCAATGATGAAGGTCACCGTATGCAACCCTGTTCGATTTTCATCATTTTACAGTTACTTACACAAATTTTGGCAGCTGTTCAATTTCTTCATTCATTTTACAGACAGCTCTACACCTTTTGTCCACTCTTCTTGTTTATTCTCTAACGGAGAAACCGACCAAACTAACCGGTTGCATTTCATTATGTTCTAAGAAGTTTAGGAAACCAGAGAGAGATTCGAATCATTGGCATCAGCATTGCCACTAACAATCCTCATCCATTTGGCCACTAGCTTTTATACACAATTTTAGCTGTAATAATAATATTGTTTGTGAGCACTATTTGCTCGAATAACCCTGGAGTAGTTCCGATTACCCTCTCTAAAATATGTCAACCACACCGATAAATTGTTGGGTGTTCAGCATAGCTCCCTCTCAGAGACAGTCGAACATAAACCGGCGTCTAGTTGACATCAAGCAGCCTGTTTGTTTTGCGTCCACTAGACGGGTGTCAAAAAAGTAGTAGCTTGTGAAGGAACAGTATGTCTTGTGTTGGATGGATTGACGCAAATACAATTAATCCTCTGCTGAAATATTTTTTACAGAATCCGCAAACTTAATAAGTGAGTGATTATTGCCGGTTAAGCTACATCATTCATGACGTTGACATAAGTTGGATATCTTCCATAACTGGTTGCAGCTTCCGCTTTCCGTAGACCATTTAGCCAGCTTCGCTACAAAAGCGCTAGACTTCGGTTTCGGTATTGTTGAATTTCGTCATTAGTGCATATCCCTGCCATGACCTACACTTTGGTTGCCGACCCGATTTCATGAGACAACCGTGTTGATTGCAACATCACTGGCCTGACACTAGAAACGCGCAAATTATCCTACGTATGTACTCGACCACATTCGGTTGTAAGCAATACTAAGATTTTCCGAAGCATTAGAGAGGTTCGTTTATCACAAGATTATCGTCACTCATAACCGGTAAGGACATTCACACGGGCATACGATTTGCAGGGTTCCTTTTAACCGGAAACATTAGTCGTGAGGTCATCAGTTGGAGTTCCTATGACGGGTACTGTGCCTGCTTTCCAGATAGTCGTACCGTCTTATGAAAAGTCACTAAAGAATGTCTCAGTGTTCCCATGATATTCCGGTTGTTTCCAGTGGAAGATTAGTGTTACAGTTGTCAATACGATTGTCCCACATAAGTGTGGTAGAAGTTCTAATACAGGCCTTGGCAACTACGTGCACAACTGTTGAACTAACAACAGCGAGAGTGACGTTTTGCGCTTTATCTTAAGTAGGGCTGTCTTACACAGTTACGAGAATGTGAAAGATATAATTACTTGCGTTTTGCCTATCACATACTTGATGTACCTCAAACTTGTCTTTCTTGGGAAAGAATGATGACTTTTTCTTGGATACTAAAGTACTACCTGTGTTCACAAATCTCACAGTAAAGGACTTGGCCGAACGCGGTCTGAAAGTTCGCGTGTATCGAAAAATATCTCCAAGTCCTAGTGGAATGGGAACATTTAACTTGCCCGAATGCCGTGTCGTTTGGTCACAAAATAAATCGATGGATTATTATTAGCCGGCATAATCCCCGCCGTCTTCGTCGTTATCAGTCACAATATCACTGTTCACCATCGTATAAGATGCTGTCTACTTGTGCTCTCTCATGAGCACATCGTTTGTTGTCCGATTACGCTGGATGAATAAATACCACGTTGAAAAGTTTGTGGTCAACTTGAATTTTGTTGATCCTAAATTTCGAATTTGCGTCACACTGCACGTCTTCCGGATCAGTCAGTTCACCATGTGCCACAAACCTCCGAATTTGTCAATACATATCACATTATGATATTTGTTAAATAAAATCTAGCTAGAATACTCAGTATCAGCGCTGTTCAAGTCGTTTGTGATTATATTCCGCTTTTCTGCGAAGACTATCGTGGTGAATCTGTCTGAAACGGGTCGGGTTCCACGCTATTACCTCAGCTGAAATAGGCGCTATTTGGCATGGCTGTGTGGTCCAAAGTGATCTAATCGGATGCCTAATTTATGTACATACAAGCGCTTGGTTCAACGTGACGCGCACGTTGCGCGTGCGAACGCTCACATAATTGTCCCGTTTCCTGCAAGCGCGTTCACACACAAATACACGCAAACTTTACTGGCCGATTAATTATTGCGTTAAATCTGACATAACTGGCATGTCCATCTGGTCATTTGTCAAACAGCAACACGGTTTTTTAATGAACGTCTTCTCATCCCATTCTGAAGGGTAGAACAACCCTGAAATAAATAAGACAATTTAAACCTCGCAACTTCCACAAGTGAACTCACGCTTCACATTCACATAAACCCTACAGTAAATCGAACTAGGACAGTACCAACATATATAGTTCCCACTCGTCAACGGTGCAGATTTTAGATGTTAACTTGATTTGAGCTGAAGGTGCGATTCCGTAAGGGTTGTCCACGAAGCCATTAAAATTACCTCGAGCACAACCATTTAAGCACGCAAAGAAGGCTGGCAGATTCGCTAGTAAGGAATCATGGGGTTATCAACTAGCGTTACAATGTGGGCGTCCGAACAGCCAGAAAGTTAGGCACAGACGAATACGATTGGATTTTCATGTTAGTTTCAAGTGTATCTAACTGTGAGTTGGGTCGAAAGAAATATTCATTCGAGTATAATATCACTCATCGTCTCGTGAATGTATGCTTTTTCTTTGAGTAATTGTGGTGACACACTATAGGTTGTCATGGCATTCTGCCCCAAAAATGATTATTTTGACAGATCCATGTTACCATCTTTTGAGGCAACAGTATTTCTCTTACCACTTTCTCCTATCTTAATGCGCAAGAGTTGTTTGTGTAGAATAAGTTATCGGACTCTGACTGTTCCCCTGAGTCCGAATATCATTCCACATGTAATTTTGAATTACAATCAGATGTTGCAAATGTATCCTCACCCGTAAACAACCGCATTGTTCTTCTCATATCCATCAATTCCACAATTTCACACTGATGCGGATACTTTGCATAGGGACTGAACGTTAAAATGTGATTGTTGGAATGTTCTTGTGAATCATAAACATTCAATTTCCGAGGTGCGTTGAGAAGCTGGTTGAGTTACCTTGAGTAAATCAGGACATGATCCTTCTACATAGTCACCGACCTCCAATAGAATTTATCATGTTCCGTATTGCTGGTAATGACCGTTTGAATCATTTACTCGGTTTGCCGACATGGCGCATGCCTGACCACACCTCTAGTAAAATGACTGCGGATCTTCAGATGAGAACGCTAGGTGGACAGACACTGACATGGTCGTTGACTATAGAATATTTGACCACCTAACACATCAGGGTTGATAAGGGTTTTTTGTCACCTCCAGGATAACGTGACCATTTACTGCATTGGTTTAAACCTACCTGTAACAAATCTTTATGTGGAAGCCAGTAGTGACGCAGTATTGATAATTTTGCTGGCTGCTGTTTACCCGAATCTCACTTGCATTTGTTTGGCTGTTCTGTGCTGTGCTTTTTACCCATCTGGTATTCCGACATATCAGTGGGCTATTTTCTAGACGGTTAGCAACCAAAATTCTATCAATCAGGAGTAGAGCTCACACGATAATGATGAAGAACAGAGGAGCGGAACTCCTAAATGGACTTATTATGAAAATAACAAGTTGCTGAATATTGACAGTAAAGCAACGGAACGATTCACGAGGTCATTAGAAAAAGCCCTGTCAAGCTCTACATGAACTCTTGTGAACTTTTGAAAAAAAACAGACAGAAAGAAGCTACAATGGTGTTTTGAGTATAAATCGCCGTATCTTTTTAAATAACCGGTGACATCGTACATCAGCGTTTGACGGTAGTTTTAAACATTACCATTAAAAGAATCTTGAAGAGTTTGTTTTCGTGTGTTTTTCTGGGAAACTAAGACAAATGTATTTTTCGAAAGGACAACGCGAAGAATGGCAAACGCGTTCAACAGAGAATCTCGCAACCTGTACAAAAAGGGGTAGGATTCCACCTATTACCTGAAATTAAGCCAACTGATGCAAGCGGTGTGAAATGTTACACATTTGCTTGCAACAGACAAACAGACAAGTGTAACAACAAGATGATTCACAAAACGTTGTCTAGTTTGCGAAACTTAAGTTAATGCATGTGCAAAATCACGACTAATTGCACAGCCAAACAGTTTCTACTCAACCTTTGCCATTTGTGAACCGATGCGATGGTGTAGTGTTTCAGTGAGGTATTTGTCACATACATACATCTGAAAAAGTGAAACTGTGGAGTGCTGGACCAAATTCTAAATAAACCGGAAAATCTGTGATCTATAAACTCATTACGGTTGCTGGTTAATACCAACCATTATCTAGCCATGTGCACTCCAGTACAGCCGAGGATCTGTTGGAGGGTTTCCGAAAGATAAGCAAGACGACTAAGCAACCAGTATACAAGAGAGCGGATTGGACTGCTTCTATCAAAACAATTTAATGTGTGTGAGTTTTAAATGTATCAAACAGCATCAAACGAAGAGTGGTTCGAAAGTTATAAGGCAACAGTTTTTGTCCATTCACGTGGTGTTGTTTCATGCTAAAACTGTACTGACAAAGGATGAGTTCGCGCTATCACTTCCCGTCATTATTCCTTTTCTCAAGCAGAAGACTTATTCGATTTCTTGCGAACTATGGATATCGCGGCAAAAATTTTAACCTTCAATATTTTTGGAACCAATTGCATTTTGAGTGTCAGTAACACCGGTTTATAGGAGCTCAATGTCTCTTTACTTAGACAGTCAAATGACTCCATCGTACTGACGTCTCGTGAGATAGTCACACAAAAGCAGTATTGTTCCAAAATCGATGTTTGTCTCGCAAAATTAGCCATCAGTCATAATGTGTACAAATGGTACCGGACTAACAAAAACCGACAGTCGTCGTGATTGTTTCGTAAAAAACGAATGTTCACTGCAATAATCTGGTTTTTGTTAATACAATTTCATTCACTCCATTGGTTTATGTTGGCTGGTTAT
>QNGE01001690.1:10526-103905 GCA_008508345.1 Paragonimus westermani
TATGTGGTGTGTTGGTGGAACTGCAATTGGTGCAGCGCAAGCCAGTTGCAGTGATATATAAGCGCAGGCGTCCTTTGGCTTCGGTCACTGTGACAGGCTAATCCGAATCGGATGCCGCCAACCGTATATATCTAGATGTACACAAGTATATATATACGTGTAGATATATCTATATGATAGCAAAAACGTTCGTACAGACGTACACATGTGTATATATGTACGTATATATATGTACATATGTATACATATATAGGCACATAGACTCATGTGTGTACCTTTGCGGAAACAGATATGTGTATATATATGCACATATATACATACGCAGTTATATAATATATATGTGTATATACATGTATACATATATATATATACATGTATATGTACAAATATATATAGTATATGGATATAACTATAAATATATGATTATATAAATATATGTGCGTAGGTTTATGTATTCCTATACGCAAACATGTGTGTATATACATATATCTGTACGAACGTTATTAACATTCAACCTATATATACACGTATATATATATATATTTTTTCATATATATACGTATATGCATACATATAAACATATATGCATATAAGTAAATGTAGAAATATACACGCGTACATACATAGGTTGCCACTGGAATGAGAATCAATGACCCTGATCGCCAATCCGCGGTAAACACTATGCCAAATTGGTTGATGATCCAGGAGGATGCCACTGAAATAAGACTCACTGGCTCGCATCGCCTGTCCGCGGAATAGCGTATTGCCAGTCGGCTAAGGACCCAGGAGTCTGTCACTGAAATAAGGCTCAGTGAACTATGGTACGCATGTTAACAATAAGTGAACAGGGCTCGGGATGATTAAGTTGTAAAGGGCACTGAAGAGGGCCGTGGAATCATTCCAGCTTGTCCTGAGAAGAACAGAGGTCCGTCCTCGTGGTTCACGTTGGCTGCTCAATTGTCTCACGATCCAGGCAGGGGGAGTCAACGTCGGATTGATGGTAGTCAGCACACAAATGATGGTACCAACAGGAGAACTGCACCCAGTTGACTATGTCCTCGTTCCCTCATCTTCGTTTTGAATTGCATTAAGCCGCCTTTGATGACTCGCCCAATGCGCTCAATTTCTAAGGGATCCCCTATAACTTTTATCTGTGGCAAACTGTCGTCAGTCACTCGAATTCCAAGTGCGGACTTCCTGCGCCCATCTACATTTCTCCGCTAACCTGCCGATCGTCCTGTCGATCACGCAGAAAACCGTGACGAGAACGGTCCCTGTTAGCAAATGAGAGGCCCACCTCGATTTACAGGCAAGCCATGTATTGGAAAGCTTCCCGGCTTACAGACTTGATAGCCTACATTAACATGTTAAAGGGTGAGACATTCTCTATGTATACCTTGTTACGTGTTCACTGGTATACGCGGTTTCTTTGATATATGTCTAAGCCCACTGAGTGGTGACAAGCCGGGACACATCATTCATTAAGTGAGAGCGGCAAAATACCGTGGCACACCTGGGATGAACTTCGCGAATTGCTCTCCACTGTGCAGGCGACCGATCAACGACGAAGGCCTGCACAGCTGACGTGCAGGGTAACATTTTCAGCATACGTTACAAAACTATCCCATTAGTGGCCGTCGTTTCATAAGGCATCAGTGCGTAGAAAACGTTACATCTACGCCAGTTACACCTACCACCATCGCGTGCCACAGTATGCGGCCCCCGTAGTTTGACTGGTGAGTGGCGTTCGTCAAAGTAACGTCGGCAAATTTCGGATGCAGTGGGAATGAACCTTTCGGAACGAAGAATGGGAACCGTGAACCATTCTCCTCGAACAGCAAACAATACTCTCCTTCTGTCTTCAGCTGATCGCGTAAATTGACCAGCTTGTTCAGCCTTACCCTGCTTCTTACGTAGATTGCGTAAGTCGTCTGCATGCATCTCAATCCCAAACTTACTTTCAACGTACAACTCCATTTCACGAGTACTTTTAAAGTTGTGCATTACCTCAGTCACATACCGCTCATCTGCCATCGACAGACGTCTATTTCTATGATGTCTGCTAGGCTGTCCAACTTAGAAGTCGTGCGAATTTTTTAGTTTGGCCTTCTCAGTGCAACATACCCCACTACGATTGTGAACTACCCAAGAGGCCTTGCAGCCGTAGTCGGTGAATCTAAAAATTAATGTCATAGAAATTGTACTAATATATTACCGTTTGGCGGCTACCGTCCTACTAGCACAGGACACTTCCGTACGTGCAGCCTGGCAGCAAATCTGTTCCTTTATGTCTCTTGGCACTTGCTGCCGTTTGCAAACCATTGATGAAGAAACTGTTACACGTTTTCCGTTGGAATCTATTGAGATCCTCCTGGTACTCCCGGAAGTTCTAGTACTTCTTCTTTAATATTCTCCTGAAAACGCCCTGGTTGTTTACCGCAATGCTGATTCACCGTGCGAAAGTGATCTACGTATAGCGAGCCATTTAAACACCAACTGGGTGTGACGATGTTAGGTTCCGTGAAATGCGCAGTTTTCATGCATTTGATTTGGGGTTTCCTCTTGCACCACTTTATTGAAACTTGCCGCAACACTTGCCTTGTACCAGTTTTCCCATCAGTTTTGTATGAAAGAAAACCGGCTCTCATTATTATTGCGTGCTATTGCATATCCCGTTTTTAGCAGGCAATCGTTCAAATTTTTGTCGCATTACTTGCTTCGAGACCTTCTGAAAATAACCCATTGATAAAGATTGAATATCATATAGTAATGCCCGCTAGTCAGCCAATTTCCAGAAATTGCCAGTCATCAAACGATCATCGCTGTGCAAAAAATGCATGTTGACGGTACACAAGGGTGCAAAATCTTCAGATTGTTCAGTCAACACCTGCCCCACCTCTGCTATCTCAGAGGAGATCAAGGCTGCTGCTAAACTGGCAGTCTCAGCAGCAAATCTTGGCACGTCCCACAAAGGAACAACACCAAACCATGTTCAGTGTCCAATACCAATGTATTCGTAGGTGAGGCCAAAAAATAAGGGGATTGGAGGCTGGACTAGCAAAACTACACAGGAGAAACGAGGAGCTCGCGAAATTTTGCACAAATTAGATCCGCTATTGCGCATTATAAATGCCTCAAGTAAAATCCACCATCAGACCACCCCTAGTCACAATGACCTCGGGGCCGCCGGTACGCTCACTTATAGTGTAACTACGAAATTGCACAAGCGGTTACACTGTGTGAGCCAAGTGGTGGTGTTTGACGTACCTGACAGAATACCTCTGTTGTCAGTGAAAAGCATATTACTCAAAGCCTGTAAAATGGAAGAACAAGAGTGCTACTTTTAAAAACTTTGCAAGAAAGTGCAGCAGAAGCACTTTCCACTGTTGCTACAGTTCACAAGTGAACCTGTAACGAACGAATTTGTCAGAAGGCAAGAGGAAATCAGGCGTGGCAAAAATTTCATGTACATAAAAGTGTTCGGTGACAAGGCGCCACTGCAAAGGGAAATATTGCGAGTCAATATTTCCCGAGAAAACAACACAGTCAACAATCTCATCGAATTGACAGTAGATCTCGACTGCTCCACATATTCGCTAAACCCGCAAGTTGCGGCTGAAATCGTCGTTACGTCGCCTGTCCATGCGAACACTGAGAAACAAACCACGTCTAGTTCTGATAAAGCCAGGCTTGTTCAAGTTTCCGCGACGAAACTCACGGCTACTGTTGAAAACACATCCCCTAGTGCTCAACGTTTCCCTCTGTCAACCGAGGCCTTAACTAGAAAAATTCCTAGATATAAGACATCCAGAGTTACTCAGAACACTGGAAGAAACAGCTTAAATGCCCCTGATAATGACGTGGCTGCGGGAGGAGGGCCATCCACTTCTTATCAGAGAAATTTCTCTCCGTTATATAGAGTTATCGGAAATACCAACGGTAAATCCCAAACCCCTGAACAATGCTCTAAATCAACAGTAAGGCCTGTAATGTGTTTACCCTGGAACAGTATTTTATATTTGCATTATAAGAGTGGACCGAAAGAACATTACAGGCGTCATGAATCTGGTTTTAAAAACCACATTCCAAGGAACAACGCTTCGCATGTAAAACTGCACAATTTGCCCACCACTGCTTCCAGTTCAACCTGCTACCATTCTAGGGGTCACGGTTACCATCCATTATCCAACAGCTCTGTAGTAACTCATCCTCCTACCCAAAATGTGAGTGCTACTAGGAACCGAGTTTCTAATATGTACACTCCAACAAGTAAGTCAGCACCTTATTATGCCAACAGCACGAATGTATGCCAAACCAGTCCTTTTTCAGTTCACTCCCCGTATATTCCAACAACCGTCACCTGTTCTCCATCCCTAAGTTCCACTCTGTCATCTCTCCATAATGGCACTCCTCCAGCACTTCCTATCATGGAGCCAAACTTTTATATCCACCCAAATATGAGCAGAAACTCGGTGTATTCCTTAGTTTGGGCCTTTCCACTTAATATTTCGCAACCCACTGCCCCATCTGTCATGAAGTTCTCTAGCAGTTTATCTGATCTATCTGACAAAAAGAATTTCGTAAGCTTATTACTAATGAACGCACGATCTTTGGTTAGTAAGGTGCACATTTTCAAACCCTTTGTCTTTTCATCTAATCACCACGTCATTCTCGTAACTGAGAAGTGGTGCTCTCCTGAAACCCCCAGACAGTCAGATGAGCATCGTAGGATATCACATGTTGCGTAGAGATCGTCTCACATGACGAGGAGGTGAATGCATCATTTACCTAGAAGAACACTTTTCCGCAGTCACACTTGATGGGTCTACACTTCATTAACTCGGGAACTAGTTGTGGTCAGTGGTCTCTACTGGTCCTCGCGAGCCACTTATAGGATGTATCTACAGACCGCCTAATACTGCGAGCAATTATTTGACTGACCTTATGGAGAAAATGAATCAGATGTCCAAAACGCCCTGTGAACAATAACTAGTAGGCGGTGACTTTAAAACGCCCAATATCTCCTGGACCTCATTCTCTGCTCCAGCAAAACAGGCCGAATCCCCTTCATGCATTTAGCTGAATGGTTGGAACCAACACGTCATGACGCCCACCGGAAAGGGGTATATTTTGGATCCCATGTTCACTATGGGTATTTCGTCTGTAGAGATCTGTTCTACAAAAATTCTCAGGAAGCTACCATAATGTCGTCGATTGTATGTTTGATTTCAATATGACTACCAAACCGACAATTGTACTCTACCGTTCGATCAAGTTCACTGATTGGAATGCCATTTCCCCCCCACTAAGTTCCTTAAATTGAAGTACCTTCTTTCGCACGTCAGACCCAAGCATAGCGGCCGGAGAATTTATGAAATATTCAAAGTTTTGTGCCGACGTTTTGGCCCTCACTAAACCAAAACGTGTCAGCTCGTATGTACAAGGTAAAATCCTCACTGCGGAAGAGAATGACAAACTTAAAATGCTTAAGTCGAGGTTCGGTAGAACACTTGACTTTTCCCTGGTGATTCGAACGAGCAAAATGTTTGAACACGTACAACGTCAGACGCAACCCTGTCATATAGACGACGAGAAACTCGCGCTCCGTAGTGGGCAGAGATTCACAAAATCACTGCAACTAATGAGATGCATAAATTCCATGGGGGACCCTGCTATATGAATTATTACTCTCAAATACAAAACGGTTGTCGTTGACTCCGTAGCGATGTGCAAAATCTTCAACTCACATTTCGTTCCCTCGTTTAGCGCAAAAAGCACCTCATTACCTGCTGATATCCCGTCGAAAACAGATAAAGCTTTGAGTAATGTTCTAATCGATGTTCGAAGTGTTCGTTCACAGTTAGTTAGCATAAGGCCCTCAATCCATCCAGAACCAGATGGTATCTCACCAATGGTCGTCAAGCAGGCAGGTGAGGATACACCCATCCTCTTACTCAATTTGTTCAACCTATCACTTTTATCTAGCATCTTCCCTCCTCAGTAAAAACCTCAATCATTATGCCTCGTCACAAAAGTGTTCCAATGCAAGACGTTAGTAACTATCTTCTCATCAACCACACGTCAATCTGCTCGAGAATTTCCGAAAGGACAATGAAGGCGCACATAGTTAAGTTCTTGAGGACACGAAACCTTCTAAACCATTCACAGCACGTTTTCCTTAGCGAGCGCTCTTGTATGACATGTCAGCTGGAATTCTCAAACCATATATCGACTTCCGTCGACACAGAAAATGCGGTAATTATCATGCTGTTAGATATGCAAAAGGCTTTTGATCGTATGCCTCATAGGCGACTCTTGATCACGATAGAATATTTTGGCAAACAAGATCCCTTGTATAGCTGGCTATCGTCATACATTGAAGGTCGCACCCAAACAGCCAAAATAGGAGAGCACTACTCAAAACCAAAACCAGTGACTAGTTGGGTGGTCCAAGGAAGTGTTCTGGGTCCGTTGCTCCTCTTGATGTACATAAATGACTTAGTTAGTACACATAGCAAGCCCATCCTGGTTGCTGACTATGTCAAAATCTTTTACACATTTTTCCAGGGCAGTAACACCAATTTCTGTCTAAAAAATATACGACAGGACCTAGCGTCATTGCAGTTGTGGCGCGAGACATGACTGATGTCGTTCACAGCGAAAAAATCGAACATCATCACGTATCATGTTAAATTACCCCATGGCTCTATCTCACTAGATGGTTGTAATATTGATGCAGACACTTCGGTCAGAGATCTGGAAATACGGTACTCACACTTCTTCAATTTCCCTAAATAAGTATGCTCCCATGTGGCAAAAACTAGAAGCACAATAAGCTTTATCAAAAAGACGTTCAGTCCACCAGCTGCGAAACTGACGCACTACAAAATGTGTGGTCAGCCTCAACTCGAGTATTACACTTTCATTTGAAGCCATCTACGCAAGTCTGGTAGGCTTGTGTTAAAAAACCTTCAACGATCGTTCACCAGAGGCTTATTAAGATATTCTTCTCCGCTCTGCTATAGCCTGCTTGAAATGGTTTGCGTGTGGTTTACTCACAAGATCATTTAACACTTGAATTACTGCGTTCTCACCAAACCGTTTGGAACCTAACATTGTTTTAACGACATGCGTTTATCCATGTATAAACAGTGTTCAGATTGCTAGGAAATGTGAACGCGGCGCTTAATAACAAGCCTAGCGGAACGACGTCATGTGAGTTTTAATTATCACACGCATATTTCATGCGGCCCTCCGAACCCTCGAGTTAATTCTACGTTTGCTCGAATAAATCCCGAGTGCATAGCAAACCACCACAACAAACAGTAGATAGGGTTATATATTCTAATCATCATATTAAAAATGATAATATCGTGTAAGTTCTTTGTCAGAAAATTCCGCTAGAAAATTGTTTGCCATAGTAAATCTTATAACCCCATATTTTTTTTATCTAACTTGTGGAATTACATTCTCTTCTCTGATCCTTATATTAACCACTGGGTGGGGAAATTTTTCTACGACGGAGGGACGCACGGAATTTCGTCTTAGCTGAACGGTAGGCGAGATGTTCAACTTTTCGAAGTTTCCGAGCAATCGACGAAATCTTGCGTCGGAGTCTGCCCAATCGTTTGCTGGATTTTGGGATTTTCGCTCTGCCTCGCCAAAGCCGACCAATGTTGATATTTTCCGGACACCAATTCTATCCCTAATGGTGAAACATTTCAAAGATGCGTTTTGGCCTTCTTCCGGGAGTGAACTTGAACTATTAAAAAGCTGCCCATCTCGAAACCTTGTAAAATATCAATAAGTGTAACATCCTTTCTATATGACTGAATCTGTGAACCAAGCAAACTATCTCCTTCTTTTTTGCGTGCGTCAAGGTTTCATAAACTGCGGTCACTCGCCTTTAGATCACGTCCTCCTTGACGGCAGGCTTCACGATTGTGCTACTGATTACTTATTCGTTTATGTATGGTTTGTAAACATCTGCAGTGATCGCGCATAACACAGTGTGCTTCTCCCAAGTGCGTTGAGAAATATATATTAATATATGTATACCAGCTGTCTGAGTATGTTCAGTAAATTACCGGCCATACCCTCCTCGACGCTGACGATTCAAACATCTGGAATGTCAGTGATCGTAGTGCATTGTAGACTGATGTTGACGCAGTTAAACGGTAGTCAGACGACTGGGGCCTGCCGCCAAATGACAGAAATTGCGCATACACCTCGCTCGATGGAAGATCTGGCCATACATTCCCGATTCATAACGTTTTCCGTTGAGAAGATGCTACGAAAATCGAGCTGAAAGAAGATGTGGTCACCTCTCTCATATCATCACGAAGTAGCCGCGAAGAAGCGGTTTGTTACTCTTGGAGTGGTAAAACGAGACTTTATTCACAAGATGAGAAGATTTCAAACGCATTGGCGGCTTCATATGAGACAACTGTTGGGGTGTGCTAGCCTGGTCATGTATAATAGCTTAAAGAGAGCCGTGTTCGATGTTGAGAATGTCCGGCGCTGGGCTCTTCCCGCTTTCCACGAGCTCAAAAAATGTTGGGTCCCAGCTTCGACTTGAGATTTTTGATCTGCATCCATTTGAAATCCGACGACTCTATAATGTTTCTTATTTCACACATTTCTCCTCTGAGAAAAGTCTCATCGTCGTTACTTTCCCCACGAAACTATCTATACATAGAGACCTGTGGAATCACTTCCCGAACTTGCTCAGCGCTTGACAACTTTCGGTCGTCTAAAGAACCAGTCGCAGGTCAAAATAGCTGATCGTAAAAAAGCGTTTCTTGGAATTTGCTCGCCAAAGAACGGAAGGTTGAGTAAAACCGAGAGATGAATCAAAACCAGTTGTCGAATCCACCGGATGTACAAAGCGAGATATAAATATTTGCATACATGAACACCTCAAGGGTAACGCGGAGGGAATGAGTAAACTCACAAGTTAACGTAACAAAATAGCACTGCTCAACACCGAAGTCAGTGATTAGTGGAGTGACTCAGAGAAGAGTTCTGGGCCCGACGCCTTCCTCATGTATGTAAATGGAATGTGATAAGATCAAACGTGGTAAGCCCTTTCTGTTGTTGATAGTATAAAAAATCGTTCACATAATCCGATATCTTAGAAACATCGGTTTTGTCTACAAAATGTACGACAGCAACCATCATCATAAGAATCATGCTAAAAACACGGCTGAGAACACTCTTGAAGAGTAAAGCGAACATTATCCCCAATAGACTTGAAATATTCTGTGGTCAACTCCAGAATATGCTGATGTTCTGAAGTAGGTTGAATCATTTCAGACCACCGTGCTTTGTCTGTTTAGCGTTCAGAGGTGTCCCTAACTTTTATTACCAGTCCTACAAAACTGCATTGAATACCATTATTCTTAAGTCGGCTACCTCTGCCGTTCCACTAGCACTTGTCTACTCTGAACCCTGTAAATTTTTAAAGGCCAAAGTAGTGCGTCATCTTTTCGAAATTTTTCTTTGGTGCTACATCATTTCTCGGCGCGCGAACAAGCGTTTTGCCCCGACCCTACCAATGGCCATTTGGTTGAGTGAGCTTGATTCCGTTCTATCGTCCCGAAAGGCCTATTGATGTCCAGTTGTCCATTTTGTTTTACGGGCACATTAATTGTTCATTTCCTGAGAGTTTTTCATGATCGAGGTGAGAGATTTAGTTCTTCCGTATAGTTATTCAATCGGTACCGTATGAAATCCAGTTTTCACAAGCTCATTCTCATTAGCAATTTTGAATGGACATTATCTTCTATATTAACGGGTATTGAGGGAAGCACCGATCGGATCTCTATATTGAGTGTTACTAGGTGAGCACTTGAATCGTTAGCAAACGATCCACCAGGCGTGGGACTCCCAAAGTGCCTCGAGTTGGTTGACGACGCAAGAAGTCAGAAGCTCCTAGACTTCCTGATAAGAATGTCCATCGCAGACACAACTTCCTCGACCGCTGTCCTCAACCAGTTGTTTTTCGTCAAGGAATTCATTTTCTCTCTCCGAAAACCGCCTCTTTTCTCGCGAAAACGATTCTAACCGATAATAATAAGGGAAAATGTCTTGAACTGTCAGGAACTAACCCTCGCTATCTGTACACTGGCCGAAACATCTAACAGATTACAGTACATGATATGACTACTGAGCGTTTGGTTTGTTTTATCCTCGCTGTCATACTTTCATCGTGTTTTCAACCCACAAACGACCTGGTGAAGAAGTTCTGTAGCGTTTTGTACACTATTTTCTACTTCATATTTTTTTATTGTTATTCATGCCTTTTCATCTTCTTCAACCTCATGTACACATGATGTTTTAACGAGGTTAATCGATACACAGAGCAATCGATAATTTTCAAATTACACTTACGAATTCACGAGTTCTACTTTCTGTTCGCGTTCAGGGTCGGTGGCGTACAAATCTTTGAGAAAGATAGAATTCAGCGGAATCAACCGGTTAGTTCGGCAAATTTATTTATTAATTTACCTGTCGTTGGAATTATCTCGGTCGTGACATCGAGACTATCTGGGGGACACACGACAAGTAGTATCAGTGGAGAATCCCCATTTGGTGTAGTGGAACACTAAACCAACGTGCCTCCACGAACTATTATGAGTTATTTGTTTTCCTTTTCATCAGATTCCGACTCCCTATTCACACCTGAATTTCCGTATACTTTTAGATCCACTACATCATTCATCTGTTTGACCTTTATTCCACTATGCTTGTTGGTGGCTTAGTGATTTTAACCATCATTTTTGTTAATTGTCCTCCGACCTTCTGTTTCGAGAATGTTTTCGTGTAGCTGTTTACCCTAAAAATAAACCTATAACTTCATCCTTGATGCAAACGCTTTTCGGGCGAAACAGAGTTGCTTTTCTCATCCGTCCTCTGGTTTGTCCTGGGAGCAGTAAACGGGGACTGCCGCGTTGTTTTGGGATCAACACGGTTCGTTATATTTATTACCAGAAGAAGAATTCCATCGCCACCAGGAGCACTGTCACACAGTGGACAACCCAACACTTTTCTCGAGAGTTTACAAAGGTTTCCGAAGAAACGGCTATGGTACATACCGAGCAATTCTGCGTCAATCCACAGAAGTGGTATCCCTGTTGAACAGCTAACTGCCGTCGGTACAGACGCGGTCCAGTACATAAGGAGAATGTGCCAAACATTTCACCGGGGGCAAGGAGGATTGGAACCAGAAAAATTTTGCATCGTTCGCAGCAAATATTAAACTATGGTGAGCACGGGTACAGTTCGTTCTTACAAAGCCCATGGTCAAATTGTTTGCACATGGTGGCAAAAAAGTGCCGTTTCGGAGAACACTTTGAGTTAAAACGTCAAACAGTTCCAGACAGCTACGCCATGCCGCACGTCCACGACTCAGCAAAAGGCTCCACGAGTGTTGCAATCTTCGGGAAATTGGACCTCACCCGCACCTACCACCAAGGAGTGGTAACGCAAGAGAATATACCCAAACGAATATCATTACTCCATTCGGCCTATTGGAACTTAACGCGTGCACTTTTGCCACCGTAACGCTAAGCAGGAGTTCCGGAATCTGACCACTGAAGCCACTTGTAGATTAGAATTTGTCCATGGACGCGTAGATGGCATCCTGGTGCTAGCTCTCCTACGAAAAAACATCTCATCCGCCTGTGAAGTTTTTATCAACGCCTAACGTCGTACGGTCTCCCTGAAACCAGAAATAGACTGGAAACTTGTCGGGCCTTGAAGAATTTTTAGGGGCACGACACTTCGGCGAAAGGTATCAAACCGGTTGACTCTAGGGTCGAGGTTATTCAATTTCTAAGTTCGGTTGCCTCGAAGGGTTGTGAATGACTAGCGTCGATTTATTCTCAACTGCGCCACGGTAATGCGACATCTGGGTGGTTTAGGTCGGGAGAGCAAACATATCCTCCGCACAACCCTCAAGGACACTAAGGCCTTCGTTAGTGTAAACCTTCGGCTGGTGATGTCATGTGCGACAAAACGCCGGAACATCATAGTCCATATGTTCCCTGCCGATTGCGAACAACAGCTTTCGAAGCGCTGCACAATCTATCACATCTAAGAACAGGCTAGTTGCCGTCAGATTTATCAACCATATCCGTCGCTGGCGCTTTACTTGAGCACCGAATCTCACAGTTTGTTCTTCCATCAGCAAGTACAGGTGACTGCGGTGGACAACTTGACGAAACATTTTTTCCACAATTGGCCAAGTTGTTAGGTGTACACTTAACGTGCTACACAATACATCACCTGCAATCAAAGGGACTCCTAGAGCGTTTTATTCAGCAGCTCAAGGCTTCCTTAGTGAACATGGGCGGAGGTGTTGAACAGAAACTTCACCGACAGTTCCACTTGGAATTCTATATTGCGTCAAACATGACGGCGCGATCACAACGTTACCAGTACACGATCGTCCTCCTGGATTTTCTTCTTACTTACTTCAGCTGGCAAGCAAATCTGTTGCCGACGCTCAGGACTACGTCAACGGACTGAGAAAACACATGCGGTCGCTTCGAGCGAGCGTCACACATATTCCAAAAACCCCAACTTAGTTTCCTCGAGAACTCAGCAGCTAAGAGTTCGTGTTTATGTGAACAGAATCTGTCGAGGAGTCGCTGCAAAAAAACGCATGCCTCATTTTTCATTTCATCAAACAGTTCACAAAATCATGTGGTCGAATGTTCTGTTCAACATCTCACGGTTCCGATCGACTACCCTAATTCCACATTTGCCGATCTAATCTTCAGTGTGACAACGTGAACATCAACGGAGCAGTCATCAGCGACTTTATACTCCGAGTGAGCCTCGGCATTGTCTCCCGCATTTACCTCCGACGGGGCCTCTCCTTCACCTGAGACACACCCGGGTAGGCTCGTCTGGTTTACTAGCACTATCTCCATTTGTCCTTTTTCCAGTTAACCATTTATTGTAAAATCTTCGTTTCGTCATGAATACCACGCGCGCGTGGACCGGCAGTCAACATATATTATTAGGCACACCTCCCTACCACACGTTGCACAGAACACACCCGCACACAACTGCAAATATCAGTAGGTTTTAGAAGAAACGCGTTGCATTTGGTAACTGCTTATTTCACAACCGTTCAATTAGTTCAGTTTTCAGCGATCTCAGATCCAACGTAAGACATGACAACAGTTGCCGGAAAAATGGAAAACAACCTTGAACACTGCGGTAATGTGCATCTGCACAATGAGGACACCATTTTACCAGTCACGTCCTCAGACGGCGTTTTCAGTTAGGGAGACCCAGTGGTCATCAAGACAGCAGCTGTTGCGTGGGATTGAGTTTTATAGGTGGAAGGCCTCCCATATTTGTCACCCCATTCGAAGAGTTGAAGTAGTAAGTGTACGGCTGTCAAAGGCGTTCAGCATCTTTCAGGAGGATATTGAGAATCAAGTAGCGATAAACCAGTGATCTTATTTATTCAAGACAAGTTTGGATCGTAACGGCACGGTACTATTGGACAAATTATCGGTGAATAGTTAGACAACCCCAACAGTTTTGATCGACGGGTGGTTTTCGGACAATGAGTTAAAAGTTGGTGCTACAATTGGGGCAACAACTACACAATAAGGCATTCACACCCGGAAGAGCTCTTCCAAGCAGTCGAAAGGTTCAAAAGCAATGGGCGCGAGCCAAGCTCCGAAAAAGGGATGCACTGTCCAAGCAAAGTACGATGACCGACAACTGGCTATCCGCACAAATATCAAGTTGACGCAGTAAAACGAAATCTTCTGGGTCAAGGTCCAATTAACATTCAGCAGCAGGGGAAGCTGAGTGCATAGGGGTGAACACGTAGGGGAAGGGGTTGTTTCGGATTTCCACATGGTTTAATTTCAAAAGTGGATGCAATGGGGTCGTCTTCGACGTCTCGAACACCGTAATTCGCTGCTACGTGAAAGTTGCTTCACTAGTGCCGCCGCACCCGTTCACGTTACCTTGTAAATGTAACCTTACTACGAACCACTAGCATGAAAACTGGCGTGTTGCCTTGAGTGTCGCCGCTTCACCCGTTCGTGTATGAAAAATTCACGTTATCCTCAACGCTATAGAGACTGTAGTAGATTTATCCTCCTCGGTCACTAGTCTGTGGTTGTGTTAAGCTCTCCCCTGAGTCTACCTCCCTAGAGTTTTTACCTGCGTGTTTATTCTCCGAACCACCACCTGTTTTGTTACTTATTGAATCACGTTGACACGGGACTGATAAAACTGCGACTAGGAACCACAGGGCAAGATATTGGTCCAGCGTTGATCTGTGTTTCACATCTGCTGCTGTTGTACCTGAAATCCCGGAAGTTGGAAGATAGCGCGCGGGGTGCGCGCAAGTGACGTATCAGGGACTTTGCAGTGTGGGTATATTCACCATGCATGTAATCATTAATGTTAGACTGGAATGTGAAAATACTACTGCCAGCCCGCTTCGTCCACACTATTCCCGTGTGAAAAGCTGGTCCTTTGGAGTGTTGATCTACAGGACTACCTGCGCACATGACGGGGATTCTCCGGGTTGGAATTGATCAACATGTAGTAAAACTCCAAATTTTTAATTTAGATGAGTTACTTGACCCGAGAACCTCATGGATGTACTGTTCTGGAGCAAACCCGCTTTTAGGATCGTCTTTATTCTGGATCAGAATCGGCCGCTCAGCGGGCGCAATATGCAGACTCTCGTGGCATTACGCTTGCGACTCTTTCATATTCATTCACCCTAGAGACATCGCGAGTAGACTAAGCGCACTTTGAAGAACCACAGACGTCCATGATTAACACTATTTGGAGCGGCCAAACTTGCCTGAAGCACCAGGTGAAACAAAAGCTGCACAGATTGTCCATTCAGTAGTCATTTTGTCGGTTTTCCCTTCTACATCCAGCTCCACTCGGTGTGTGAGTGAGTGCATAATCACACACTTGGATTCCTGTACCTGTCACTAAGTCAATACACTCACCAGACTTTATAAGAAGTTGTCTGACAATGTGATAGTAATGTGTATCCGGGTTTCTGCAATCAACTTCGTCCTTGCCACCAACATCAAGAAGCACTTTGTTAACAACGTTAACCTTGATACAGAAAGCTGTCTCTGCATGATTGCCTCACATTTGTATTCGGCATTTGAAGCACTATAAAATTTGCAAAAATTTCTGACTCGACGACCAAGGATGCCTTCCACCTATAAACCCAAAAAACTACCGGTAGTGGCGGGATATCCTCAACATCAATTGACTTGAAATCGTGTAATTTTGATTCACTTGATCTCAAATTGATGAATAACATCACGGGAGAGCCAGTAGGGCGAACAGGCTTGTAGTTGTTTATCCGTCATCATGCCAAATATAAGGCGTTCAACCTGGAGGATGTTACCAGGTTGAGGCGGATAAGACGAGTAGAACTGGCAGATGAGGTTAGCGAAGTCGTAATTAAAAGATTCCGATAACACGTGGCAATCTTTTATGCAGACTAAATAGTTTTGCCTTACGGTCTCCTCGACGAGGAAGAAGAAGCTGTTAGGCAGCCGAATTTTTTCTCGGATTGCCGTCTACAGCAAGGTATATTTAGTCAGGTTTGCCTTTATTGGTTCCGTTTTCTTTTATTCCACTCTGCTTCTCTTCTTGCCTCTTCTCCCCTTCTTACCATATTACTTCCATTTATCATTTCCTTGTCACACGGGCAAACGGTCAAGGCCACCTAGGCGCTCGACTGTGGATAGCCGTTTTGTCAGTCAACATACTGTTGGATTGGTTATAGCATGTCTGATAAGCCTGTGGTCTCATGCTTAGTGTGATGTGGAGAGGTGAATTTGTTTTGGCATATTTGGCTTGTTTGTTGAATGCCGATCCCAGTGGAAGTGTCGATTACGCTTCGCTGAGTAAATTGTTCTTAACAGCCTGGAGCGAGTCAACAACATATTACACAAATTCAACAATTCGGCATTTCACGTGATATGGAACCGACGAACCACAATTCGACTGTCACACTGAGATCAAATCCGCTGTGGAACCGTAAACCCTACGCCACGGAGTTACACCAGCATGCACTGAGGTGAGGGTATCATACAATTACAGTACTTCCAGTTCCGCGAGTAACCGGGGAAACCAGTAAAGACATATATTGAGGCATGTTTTCGGCGCAATGGCGTTAAGATTGTGATGTACCTGTGGCGGTCTGATCGACAGCTGTGCTAGCGGTATGTCAGGGCAATCAGAAAAACTTCACAAATGGTTTCTGTTGGCACAAGACTTTCATTTCCCGTTTACTTGTTCAATTGTTTTTGCAGAACCAGTCGTGTGAATCCTGCGACCAGACGTTTACCTTTAATTATTCGTGAACATCAATCAGTTTAAATCAGCAGTTGAGATAAGTGAACAACCATCGGCGGAACTGTGGCACACTTTTCCAACAGGCACCATGACATTAATCCGACCTTTTCCGGTTTACTGAATCAGGAGCAGTCAGTCAGAGGCCAACGTATAACGAATTCTGGCCACAGCTGAGGATATTGGAATTCGATTGAATGGCAATTGCTGCACACACAGAAGCGATTTGTTCAGTCCTTGCGATTGTCACGACTGAACGCTCACACCTACGTTGAATGAAATTCAAGAGTTGCACATTAACCGTTGCGTAACCGTACAGAAGTAATAACTTTCTGTGTACTGATGACGAGGTTGGCTTTATCTGAAATGGCCGTTTGTTTCGTTAGCCACAATATGTGAATAAACGAAAACGAGCTTGTGCATTGATGGAGTAAATTCGGAAGTGATATGCAGTTGGAGAACGAATAGCGGTTGGTAAGGTGATGGAAATAATTGACTCCGAGAAGTTCGTACAAGTGGATAGACTTGGAGTTGCGCCACGCTAAATGAAGACATTTCCCATAGATTCTTATCTTTTTTGCTACTTCAAAAAGGTTTCGAGCTCACAACCGAACAAATTGTCAGGACAGGAGACCAGGGAATTTGAAAAACTGGATGGTAAAAACCATTAAAATGTGAATTCTTAGAGGTGGAGCGTTTTGAGCAGAATTTCCTACTTTAAAATTTTTATTGTTCGCTCTTTTCGCCCTTATCTGATCCACTTGTACACTCCACGTTTAGACCAGGTTAATCGGCTGATTCCATGACCACTAATTCAAGAATTTAACTCTGAGATCGAGAGTCGTGCGTCTTCTCTGCGTCCCGTGTTGCTCGAGTACAGGTTCCGGGAGGGTTAAGTACCAACGGAACCCCTACATCTATTTCAGCAGAAATCTCTCAGGAGCAACAGTACGACTCGTATCCGTTGGATACCTCGTTCAGTGTAGTGGGATTTCTAAACCAACGCACCTTCACGAGCTATTGTGAGTTATTTTTTTCGTTTCCATCACATCATGGCTCCGCGTTCACACCCGAGTATTTTGATAGTGTTTAGATCCACTGCAGAGGATTACGCTGCGGGTTCACGAGTGGAGGGAGCAAAAACGTCTCGTGAACTGAATAAAAAATACTTCTGGTCCACAAGGTTCAAACTTTAGGCGCGCACAAATACTGAAGGACAGTAAGGAGGGCGAAGAACAAATAAATAACGAATCAAAAAATGACGCACCAAAAATGCAGTGGGCGGAGTTGTTCAATAACTACTGTGTAATAGCACGCAATGCATCGCCATTTTGTTTCATCACATACAAGCCCTTCCGCTTCCTTTCAGGTCCTCAAAAACGCGGACTTGCCGCGTCCGTGGACCGGACTGGAGAGGTTGGCCAACCGGAGGCTGAGACCAGCGGTTAGTGAACGCGAGAACGGTTCCGATTAGTGTTTGATTTACGGACCGGTGAACTCTGAAATATATGGACAAAGGACGATGTCGGATTGACTTTCGGTATCTGAGTTGTGTTAATACACGTTTCTTTTTGATTCTTGGTTTTTCTATTTAGTGAAGTAGACTTTATTGTGCTCGATTGCGAGCGTTAGACATTGTGTATACTGCGACCTGCGATTGACCCAGTTGGAATATTACAACTGCAGGGCATCTCAATTATATAATGAACCGTAAATAGTAAAATTCACAAAATAAAGAATGATGTGTTCGTTTTGTTCATGCTAACATTTTTAGCATGTAATTGTTTAATTCAACTTACTCCATTTCTTCAAGGATTTCGACAACTGACTTATTTGAAGTTTTTTTTGATATCGTGGGTGATGGGGCATCTTATTGGCGAATTAGATGCACCAGATATTGGTGTTATTTGTGGTTATTTCGCGCTCGTTATAGGAGTTGGGATATGGGTAAGTTCCGGTAGGTGATATCAGTCAATGGATTCTTGGCTAGGCGTCGTGTAGCAACAGGGGCAGTGTTGGAGGATATTTCTTGGCCGGAAGATCTATGAACTGGATATTGGTAACTCCACATATCGATACAACCAACTGTGTTAGGTGGGAGCCTCATTGTTCGCCAGTAACATTGGATCAGGGCATTTTATAGGACTGGCGGGTTCTGGTGCCGCTTCTGGTATAGCGGTTGCCGTTTTTGAAATCAGCGTAAGCACTATCTGATTCGTTAAATACTTCTAGGCAACTACGACGCTGGTTATTCTGGGGTGGGTTTTTGTTCCCGTTTACACGATATCTGGCGTAAGTTTCACGGATTTATTTCCCTTAATTGCTTGTGTGTTTGATACACTGCCGATTACAGGTCTACACAATGCCAGAGTATCTCAAAAAGCGATTCGGAGGAATCAGACTCCAAATATATCTAGCATGCATGGCGTTATTTCTGTACATCTTCACGAAAATTTCGGTAAGTGGCGCTCAATCGGTCTAGCCATTGCCAAACTATGATTTTTTCAGCAATTCGTGTTGTTATAAAAAAAGAACGTTATTGTGAACTGTCCTCTAAAATTCTACGCCTATTGTGCGTGTGAACTGAGGTTTTCTTCAGTAAAATTTTGATTCCTGAATTTGGCAACCCAGATTAATTTAGGTTGTAAATTAAGAGACTGAAGATGTATGATTATTCATCTTTAGACGCTTAACTTAAAATTTAAGCAATATGAAGTTATGTACACATAAATACAGGCATATATATGTAAAGTAATTTCAAAAGGGAGCACACTGTGTGGCGAACGATTCATTGTAACGTTTCAAATCCACGCTGAGATCCGTTATCGAATGAATAAATTTGTCGGAATGAGATTGTTCTACCACTCACCGTGTCCCTCTGTCCGTTTGTCTTTGCTCGCTTTCCGTTTCACTGTCAACGATGCTGGCACAGTAACTGCCTCTTTGAACGTGTCGATTGAACGAATTACGTGAATAAAGTAAGAATAAATGAGATTACAAATCAAGACAAACGACCAACGTTAGAAAAGGCGTGTGGACGTAGGTTTTGAAAATAAGGTATTGGAGTCGAAAATAAGAAGTACAGGATACTAAAACTTAATGTTATCCTTAAAAGCAACCAAATGGAGAGCTAACATTTTTCATTTTATAAAATTAATCTATGTGTAACTCTGACACTAAAATAGAGTTGGGAGCCTTTTCGTTCGGCAATCCGATAACTTGAACATCGCTACGTACTCTAAGGTGAGGCCTGCAAGCTGCTTATAATGAAAATGGAGCTCATAATGGTCTACCCCATCATCTTGATCATGGCAGCCTTGGGCCTGAACCAGGAAGTACTGTGGCTTGGACCATTGCTCACCCCAATACTGACACGGAATATCCTAGACAGCAGATTTTTAAATAAGTTACTCAACTTATGACGGAAGTCTCACCAGAATTAGCCACCGAATAAGAAACACAAGTATCCTTTCTTAATTTTTACGGAAAGTTATGATGCGAAAACAATATTTAGTGTGTAGCGAACTCTAAAATAAATCAGGCTATCTAAAGCGAGATTAATAAGTATTACGCACGAGTATAAATAGCAGTTCAGACCAGAAACATATATGCACAGGACTGCATGTCAGTGTACTTTACTTGATTTCTTACTTAACAATCATTGTTTGTATTTATAACGATAAATTACCGACGCGCTGAAGGACGTGATATAACAGTAATAAACATTTATGATCCCCTGAGGTGTGCTGTTCGTTTGCTTTAGTGACATGCCCCTAAGGTTTGTACTGGTCACCTCCTGAAACAATCTAAAATACGACATGATGTCGTCAAACACAGGGTTTCATGGTTTATTATTCTGTAACCTTATCAATCAATTTTACATTTTCAATTTGTTGATGGATTTTACCAGAAGACAACTGAACGTTTAGTAATGCACACTGCTTGCTTCAAGAAGATACAACGGTGCATTTGGTACCCTTGATTGAATGGTTCCGTGTTTACTGACCGAATGGCGCGCACATTGCTCTAACTTCATTGCAGATTTTGCGATCTACATTTAACTTACCTGGTCTTTATTTGTACCTGCGGTCAACATCTACAAAATTGGCAAACAGTAAAGGTTTAATAACTGAAGAGCGACTTACTTTCTGTCCCTAAATTTACACAGTAAAGTCACAATTGTCAAAGTTATCTTTTCAAGTATTCAACCTTGATGCAACATAAAAGACCGCTTCATCTACGTAGCAGAAAGTTGATACGTCTAAAAAATGAAACGGAACGTCTTTTAACGTCAAACCGTTCAACCTGAAACATATACCAAATAAAGCAAAGTGAACTGGCGTTTGTTGAATGATCATTCAACAAACGCCACAATCGTCGTGGGACGGTCCGGTAACGCAACTTCATTTATATTACCAGACCATGTCACGACCGTCATCAGAGAGGGTTGATTATGATATAAACTTGATCTTGCTCAGAAAACCGAAAGAAGATCTTAAAGTTTCTGCAAAAATGTTGGAGCCTACTCAAAAGTAGGTTCAAAATTTTGCAATTGCAAGCCTCTCATGAAATTACCAAACGGATGTACAGACGGCCAAAACCCTGGATAAAATGTTTAACACAGTGCACAACTTCTAATTACAGGTGACTGTTGGGCAGATGGGCATAAAATTAGCTGAGTTACCCCGAATATTAGTGTCATGAATCAGACTATGAAGCCTGCTAACTCACAACTCACCCAGGCTAGTCGTAACGCTTACTGTTGCCACGAAAAGTTGCACCAACAAGCCTGTAGAACCAGTGACGATACTTCACAACCATTGCTGGTCAGCGCTTTTTCTACCGGAAGCCTACGAAAACAGTTCACAATCACATTTGTCTTTGAAGGAAAATGTACAGGCGACCCAGTAAGCGGTCGGTCAGTAGCGCGGTTTTAGTGGTTTCTATGGCAAGTGAAAAGCTTATTAGATGACTCTCTGGACGAACTTTTAGGACATTAAAAACATCATTGAGAAGCTTCCACAAAAGAGGATCATGTTTCACGAAGAAGTTTATTGCTGGTGTCTTCTGAATGATGACTGCTTACGCATGACTGGCCACAAACATGTTATGTCTAGACTTTTCTAAGACATTTGACAAATTTGGTCTTTTCATCTTGCTGCAAAAAACTGAATAGCTGCTGCCTTAAAAGGCGCTTAGTCGTTTGGCTGGAGGATTGCCTGACTAAACGTAGGCTTATTGTGAAGGTGAGTGAGCGGCTGGCAGAACGACACCCTGCCGGCAGCGGCGTTCCGAAAAGGTCGATCGTAAAACCTCCACTGTCTATTCTCTTCGTCACTTTACCCCACACAGTCAAATCACCGATTGTACTCTACGCCAGTGACATAAGGTTCTGTTGAGCCCCAGAGTGTTTAAAAGGTGTGGCTCTTACGGAACCACTTAACCTGTCTAAACCAGTGGTCTGTAGAGAACACATTGGCGTTCAATGTGAACGGTTGTGAAACCGTAAGCGTTCGCCATCAAAATTGTGCCAAATGTTAACTTTACGACGCAAGTCTATTCGTATCAGCACGCAAACGAGTCTCTCTATGAATCATGCGACCGTGGCTCAATGGGTAGAGATATCCGCGAACATTTTAGAAAGGATTTGTGAAGCCTTTAACCTTGGAGTGTTTCTCAACACGTTTGCCCACAGAGGGCGCCCGCACTTGAAAACGAACGTACAGAACTTTTTCTCTTGTCTTGAAATAAATTTGGCACTTAGTAAAAAATTCAGAGACGGCCTGTTGGAAGAATCATGGGACTCAGGGGAATTACGTACTTGGAAACACTGGCACAGTTAGGTCGTTTCTCATTTAACTGCAGACATCTCGTGAAGAACCAAATCTCACTTAACAAGCGCTTCATATTCAGCAAGCACGAAAGTTTGAAGAATCACTCGCTGAAACCAATTAACGTAATAGGCAGGTTACTTTACAGATAGTATTGTTTCAAAAATAGGAGCTGTTTTGAATAAAATCCGGCGTCTAACTCTATAGACACCGCTGAGTCGGTCAAAAATATTAAAATATTACTCAATCCGCATAACTGTGAGTGGTGGGTTGTGTTACAAATTTCCTGACCACTACTTTAACCCAGTCCAACAGGTTATTGAATGCGTATACCAGAGAAAGTGTCGTTCGGCTGAATTTCAGAGTTCGTTGTCGATTTGACTGCACCTTTCCTTTTGCCCATGAACTGTCCAACGCAAATTTTACTCAGCCAAAACAAAGAGAGAAACATAAAAACACAGATCAATACCCTCCCCATAGCAACCTGTGGGTCCCATGCAACATACTTCGTAATACTAACTACAGTTGGAGGACCCGTTGTTCTCTTTTCACTACCAAAAGATGCACAGCATCCTTCCAGCATCCTTCAGTGACAGCTATAGTAGACTGAAACCAAAATTCTACCTCATTTGCGTAGAAGAGACTGTCACCTCAACTGACAAGCCGTATAACTTGGCACGCCTTTGTAAATGCTGGAACAATGATTCCTACCCAATTCTTGTGAAGGTTTTATCAGTAATGCAGACCGGGCAGTCAAATAGTGCTATTCGTAAGGTTGCATTCTGATGAACGGGTGTGAATCCAGGAGTCATCTCGCTTCAAATGTGAAATCCATTGCTAATTTGAATAAAGGACAATGAGATGTGAGGTATCCAAAAACAGACCAGGATCTCTATTACTTTGTAATACAACCAGTTGGCGCAATCAGCAGGTTGTCAGTGTCACCAGTGAGTCTTGGTTGGTTTTGGATGAAACATGCATCCTCGTCCTGGAGGCCATGCCGGTGGTATGGCAGTGCTTCAAGCTCCTCAAGTTGAAATGTCACCTCAGCGCCAGTGTAAAGCAAGTGTATTTGATGGCTTCAAGAAAAACAGTTGTCAATCGGTATGTTGTCCGACAGTGGTAAATTAAAATAATCCAAGCTTTTACTTCGGCAGTTAACGTGCAGCAACCGAGGATATTAAGACCTACTGTGCATGCACAGCTGCACGTGTTTGTACTTTAAGATTTCCGTCAATTAATCATTCAATTTCTTCAAATTTGCTACAAACAACAATTATGAGATCATGCAATAGCAACACAACTTGATCATCACAATTCATAGACTCCTAGACATCCATTTCAATATGTTCAAAATATCTTGAGTGGCTTCACAAATTTATGGCTTGGTAGTCCTGCCTAGTTTTTCAGATGTGGTCATCTCCATGGTGATGTTGATTTCACTGAAGTCGAAAGACAAAATCATAGACAATAGACTATTTATAAAGAAGGATCTTTAGCAGTTGTGAGCATCCTGATTGTGGAGGTATACCCAAGCTAAAGAAAGTTACCATACTAATTTAATGCCAATCTATCACAAAAGTATGTCAGTATTCAATATGGTTTGATTGCACACTGAACAATTTTGTGAGATTTTTCATCAGCGTTCTGAGAACAACTGAGATGACACAGACCGGTGATTTGACAATAATTTACCAAGTCACACTAAAAACAGTTGTAGATGGTTGAACTCTGAGAAATTTGTATTAAAATATACTGCGTCCATCCCTCTACATTGACCGACTTTCCTGTTCTCCCGTGAAGTTTTCCATACGGACGGCAATACACTGAATGAAGTATTTATCCGTTAAAAACAGTGTTTCTAATAAAAAATACCGTAACGCTGAAAAAATTGCACAGTATGTTGAGCATCGATGAATAATATGCTAGAAATGACCAGGTAATCAGAACTGATAGAGAAAAGATGTCAGAGAGGATGCCGACAACGCTGAACGGCAATAACTGTACTTCAGTCCGTTTTCCTCCAGTTATATACTGCCAGTATATTAAAGTTAACCATCTAAGTATCCCGAACATGGTTGGAAAAACGTTACACAGAGCATCAAGCTAGAACTTTGTAATGGTCCCTCAACCAACATACTTGAGCAAATTACATAAATGACCGTTTACTCAAGAACACGTCCTTATCTTAGACATTTCTTAACTGTCCATGAAAGATGGTTTCATGTTTGCTTTGCTTGAATTCGGTCCAATCAGCTAAACCATGATTTAAGTTAGCAATCACAATGGTTAGAGCCACTCGAATATTTCTGCAGTACCTGGCATGAAGGAGAAAATTTGTGCTGTGATACATCCAATGCAAACTGCCACAGGCGTTTCAAAAATTAGTAAGTGGTAAAACAAAAATAAATTAGTCAGCACAGGTATTGTATTACAGTCGATAACTGCAATGATAATGGAGAAAGCGGAAAAGTGGACGCCTACGTTTTTAGTGAAGTAGCTTGGTCTTAGTTTGCACCCTAATAGTTTGTCGTAGATTCTTACTGGCGGTTTATGACCAGTACATCTGATATCAATGAAATGAGTTATGAGTGGGTGAGGTAATGGTTCTTCAGGACGATATAACAGTGCACGAAAAAACAACGAAGACCGATCACTACTTGTAGAGATGTCTTTTGCGTTGATACTGCCCATGTAGAAATTATAAACACATTTTTGGTGATTTCGGAGTAGTCAACAGAATCCGGTTAAAAGTCGGTGAACAGAAGTTTGAGTACCTCATCAAACTCGTTAGTTTCAGACGTTTGCAATATATTTAATTCAGTTGTATTAAACATCAATTTACGTACCTGGGGCTGTTGTTACCTTGGGAATATATGTCTCAGTTATTTGCTGTTGTGTGCATACGTAAAGATTTTTTAAAAATAATCAGCGCAACCTAGTTGCGTTCTTCAACGTATTATTGCAAATTCTGAGTAGCTACTAAGGTTGTTCATAAGTCTCAACTGAATGCTGAAGCAGCGTTGATGGGTAGCTGCTCCTCCATTTCACATCTTTTACGCTTTTTAAAGCACATGCGAATCAAGGTAGAACAGAAGAGCAGCATGCGACGACCCAACTTTGTTGAACGTAAATCGCTAACTTTCTGGAGAAGACAGTCTATACAATACAATAAAAATGACCTCTAATCAAGCGACCAAGTTGAAGGCGAACGTAAGGTGATGTGTGTTCCTACTGTCTCGCCTCGCTCTGTAAGATCATCTTCGTTTTGACACAACAGCACTGATTGACTTACTTTCACTTTCTTAGTCGCACTAATTTGTTATAAACGATCTGCATCACAACTTGGTCGTAACATCGCCAGGTAACTGGCTGACATTTTTACGTGTGCTATTCACTCATAGTTCGCCTTCGCGTAGTGCAGTTACCTACTATCTCCAGGGTATCTCAGCGTTGGGGATAGTTAAAGTGTGTTCTATTAAGACGGTGAAATAATAGCTATACAAATGAACGCACTCGGGCTGTTAATAACGCTCTTTGTCAATCTGAAATTAAAAATAGAGGGAACAGAACTGTTAACAGGGGAAAATCCAACATGTGAGGTGAAAAATACCAGTGGCCAAATGTGGTGTAGGTAATCAGATATGATCATGGAACGCTGATCACGAGGCTAAATGCTGAAGATCATAGTGATTGCCACTTACAGAAAATCGTCTTAATACGTCTAGAGAACGACTCTAGTCCATGTCTTGGGAGCAAACAGTAAGACAGACCAAGGCCTAAAATTTGCAGCCGTGTGGCTGCCCGAAATTAAGGATTCCTACAATGACTGCATTCTTCAGTGAACGTAACAAAATTCGCCATGGGGGTATGCTATTGAACAAGTGAAGATGTATTTGAATCCCGTCCACTGGAAAGTTAGGGCTTCTTACGGAAGGGAAGTCGAGCTGTAGTCTGTACAGGCACTGAACTGAAAGTAAGCTCTAGGACTTGAAAATAAGCCGCATATTTCCAACTCTGTTCTTAAATGTAATAAATATTCACATTTAGTCTAATCTTGGACCAACGGCAAAAGCCGAGAGGGGAAAACCAAAGTGAGATGTAGGTCCTTGACCATCCCGCGACGACGAAAATCGTGCCAAGCTCAAAAAGGGTGGAGTCACCTAGTGCGTTAAACAGAATTAGAAATGTATAAACAATACGACACTGAATAGTAGATAAATCGTTAAGGAACAGTAAGCGTTCATAACGTGCAGTTAATTGCGCGGCTACGTAAATTTGCTCTGAACTCGCATCGGGCCTCCAAAGGCAAGCATATATAAAAATTATCTTCCGGAACAGGCAGACGAAAAGTGGAGTTGCGATCGGGCTCTATCGGGAAGCCACCTGACCGTTAGTCACTAAGCAATCACGGAGGTAAACAATGATCACAGCTGCAAATAGTTTCTTTTTCTTTTAGGTCGGTTGTCTGTCTTTAATAAACAATCCTTCTCTTGACGTCAATTTCGTGACACCCCATGCGCCTCTCATGTGAAACGGAGGAGAATTTTCATCGAGTTCAGACAAACTACCGTTTATAATAAGACTGGATATTATGATGATTTTTCTCTGAATTTATCTAGTTATTTGTGCCCACCACTTTTTATGCATGGACTCCGAGTGCAGCAAATAACATGGTCAACACACCGTCACTGGAGTGTTGCTTTTATCGCTCGGGTGCCCTATTTGGCGGACAAGTTCAGACGACGCCTGACCACCCAAACCAATCTCACGGAATAATTATACACATTATATTATTATTACACAATAATTTTCTGCAATATTACACCCTCAAGAACCTCGTGCAGCGTTTCGGCTGAAAACAGCTGCATTATTTCCTGAACCATCACGAACTTTTAAGATTTCACTTAGTCGCACATAAGAGACTGTATTATCCCATTGTCTTCGTATGATTCATTTTTACTGAGGAAGCCCAAGGCAATGGTTGCATTGTATAGCTGTGGTAGGACGGTGGATACAAAGACAGTGTTGAAGTCAGATTGTCATGTTCAGCTTACTGTATGGTCTGTATGTTGTATGAAAACTTACATTTGTCTTTTCGTTGGGACTCGAAGTCGGTATGAGATTGCTTGCAGCTCATTTTATTAAATACGGTGTTTGACTCATTGACCGCTAACTGATCGGTGATAACATAAACCTTGTTCGTTGTGAGCTACTTTACAGGAATGTAGAGTTATGATTGGTCTTCTTCATTGCACCAAGCGTGACACATAGAAGTTCCAGTTCAGGGTGTTAATTCATGTGGGCTGGGCAGCCAATATTGTCAAAGAGAAGAATTTCTGGACTGGCAGGTTCCTCTGGATATGTTCAAATCAGCACTATAGAGCGAGTGATTGTAAAGTAGAAAGCATAGGTTAGTATTGCAAACTAAGTTAAAAAAGGGATATACAGCTCTGATACTGGTTAATCGGCTGTTATTCTAATTAGTTCGTATCCAATATGCTTCAACATAGCAAACGAGGAACATCAAAAAGTTGGCAAGAAGAGGGTGTGAATAGTGTAATCAAGGGTGGCACAAGCACAATTGAATGCCATCCGTCTGCCTAACTTTTTATTCATCTTCTCTCCCGCTGGCCTGTAGTAAATCAAGTCATTCTGAAAATAGCAGTGTCAAATTTGTTTCAACAATAAAGCCTCACGAAAATGTCAAACTTTTGTTGATGACGATAGAATGGAATGTGAAAACCGTCATTCAAAAATAAGAACCGTAAAGTTAAAAAATATCCCTTCAATGATTTCCGCAAAATATGCTTTATCTCTCTTCTTCAAGCGTTTGGTAATATATTTATTCAATTACTATAAAGTTAAATGGGAGAGACGACTTACTTATTTCCCTGAATAAAACTATAACTTTGCAAGAATGCGATAATTCCAGAGAACAAATATGTATCTTTTGAATGTAAGGCCAACTTCTCAAAAAACACCTTTTACTTCTCCTCACCTTAGGCTGACCTTTATGCCGGCGCCATTTTCATTGACCAAGCAATCAAAATAAATCTCTATCCAGCCATCATAATACTACTTATAATCTCTGGACTTTTCACAATTCTAGGTAAGTTCTTTCGTGTTATGTCGTTCTCCAAGCAACCAGATTATTCTTCTCGCCGGTGAACAGTTTTCTTTTATTCCCATTCTCTTGTTCAAAGAACCACTAACTACTGAGGTGAAAGTAGAGGAATGGATCAGAGCTTCAGTGCTGGGCTGTAGGAAACCGCCAAATCGTGTGGTTTACACTAAAGTTTTAGAGATAAAACCTTGGGGAAGAAAACAAGCTATAAATAGGAGATAAAACAGATGTACGGAAAGAAGCTAATTACGGGAGGCCTACCCACATCCAGTCAGTAAACATGGAGGCACTTACGCTTCGCGAGAAACCATTCAAATTGAGAATGTAGAGTGTCTTCTGCAAAACAACGATGGGTACTACGCTAACTTATACAACAAGAATAGCATGGAAGACGAAAACCGGACAGCTGGAAGTCACCAATGAAAAATTTGGTCACTTACACTGGACACTTTGAACAGTCTCGTATACTCAACGGTTTTCGCTGCACACCAATTTTTAATGAAATGAAAGCCTTAATCGGAATGGTTAATGCTTTTGCTATGGAGATTGTGAAGGCTGAAAACCTCTGGCTCTCCAACCTCTTCAAAATCCCGCTTACCTCATAACCAAATCCTATGATCCTGATTTTTCTGTCTACATAATATATTTAATTTGCATGTAAGCTGAAGTATATGCTAGCTGGACGAAATTAGTATGGTTTGCAGCTCTGCACCCTTGTTAAATGTAGATGGCTTCCTCTATCGACCTTTCGAGGAAGCGGTGGGAAAATGTTCCATTAGGATTCAGTTTAACACATACTCCAAAATGAAGGAGAGTACGTTAACATCACAGTTAAGTCTATTGCTGCTAAATGTCTGACGTACCGCTGTCAATGCTAGCGATGCTAATAAACCTCATGTATGAAGCAGAGAACATCTGAATGAATAAAGTTTTGGTGTTAAATTCTACATGATGCAATTTCAAACTGTAAACTAGCCATCAGACTGTTTTTTCTAATATAACCTAACGCACGCGTAATTTCACAACAGATGACTAACAGTTCTTGAAAAACTAAGCTTTGTGGTCGGTAGAGTAGGTTCGTCCCGAAAACAAGCCCGCCATTGTCAGGGCGTTTTGCAACGCGCACACCGCTGGTGTAAATATTTTAGGAGGCAGACACACTTTCAGTGCTTAATGAGCGGATTTTTAAGTTTTCCTAACAGGAGACTATTGCAACCGTTTCTCCATATGATGAGCTCTTACAAAAAACACAGCTTATTTCTGCTTTGCGTATGACGTATTGGTAAGTACCTACTCAGGTTTAGTTGTGCAGATTGATTACATCAATTATTCTGCTAGTTCTGTTAACTTCTTACCCAAATCCGACGAGATTATAACGAAAGCTACTGACAACCGCTCAGCTCACTAATATACTATTAGTTGCATCAGTTCAGTCATATAACTGGTCAGTCCGTCAAAGTTAAACTCATTCATTAGTAAGTGAACTCTAAGTTTGTGTTTTAGGTGGGTTGACGGCCGTCATTTGGACCGATTTCATTCAAACAATTCTCATGATCGCTGGAGCTTTTTATCTGATGATAGCTGGTGAGTTTGTGTTTTGTGAACGTAAACCAACGTGGATCTATTCATTTATTCCTGAAAATGTGTTTTACGATTAAGAAGCATTGCGTATATCTGGTGGTCGAATAACATAAAATCACTTCTCTATAAACAGCCGCCACTTATTCCTACGTGAAGAAAAGTTTTATTTGAGTAAGGCAGTGTTAGTGAAACTATTTACAGATGTGCTGTTCGCGAGCTTTCAAAGAATAATTATTAAATGGCGATGTCCATGCCACATGGCACATTTTGCCCATCATACTAGGCAAACTCTACTTCATACCTGTACATAATGTCATTAGGCTCGTAGGAAGTTACATGTGAGAGAAAGATCTCTGCTTATGGGCTCCTGGATAAATGTTGGCCTGAACAAAAGTGTGAACAATAGTTTACGGATGTAACGAAATATCGAATGGAAGTTAAACAAAAAG
This sequence comes from Paragonimus westermani, assembly GCA_008508345.1. Taxonomy (NCBI): domain Eukaryota; kingdom Metazoa; phylum Platyhelminthes; class Trematoda; order Plagiorchiida; family Troglotrematidae; genus Paragonimus; species Paragonimus westermani. The sequence continues at coordinate 40,886 of QNGE01001690.1, forward strand.
AAACTTTAGTAAAGTTGCCGACGTGCCATTCTATCAGCAACGGATCCTGAAACACCCTAAAATAAGCTTTCGTGAGACGTGCGCATTCAACGACCAGAGAGGCTCCGCTAGATGGGTGGATTGAATTTTTACTGATGTAGGTTATCTCTTACATCATTAATTAACCGATTCACGTGGTCTAGCTTAGGATGAAGAAAATCTACTCTTACTAAAGTTGGAGTGTAACCTAAGAATGGTATTGTACCAATGGCGTTATGCAAGACTGTGTCGAAATCGCCGTGCGCAAAATACGATCTGTAAGTCAGACCAATCAATCAAACACAGTGTTGAGTCAATCTTGCAAACAGCTGTTTTCGGCAATTCTCATCGGGCTTTTACAATAACATGGGAATACGTGCGGGTTATATATGAAATTATGACGAGTTAAACAGGAACATTAAGGTTAGAGAAATGGTACAGATCACAGTCTAGTGGGGGAGGGTGTTATACGAGCCTGTCATGAGATATTCGTTCATCAATGTCAAGCGGTTCACGCTTGTTCGAGTTTCAAGTGGATGTGGAATGATTCGCCAGAGGAGGTGGAGGGTTTGTACGAATTGTTTCTGAGCACACAGGCAGGGGTTGTGCATTCTGATAGCAATAGCCTCAGCGGTTGATAACAATCGCATTCTGACAGTTCTGGTGCCGGCTTGACGAACCTTGTAGATGATTCGGAATGCTTCATCTGGATTTATTCGATGGCCTGTGTCGATTAGGTGGGAGCCGATTGCACTGGAAATGGGCTTTAGCGAACCGTTGCGAAGCCATGTCGGTAGGTGTTCACGAATCCTTTCCGATAGCCGCCTTGTGGTCTTCCCAACGTAACCTGCTTGACAACAACAGGTGAGAGAGTAGATACAGAAAGACGAAGAGAACTTTGGCAAACTATCATTAAGACGTGGCACCAGTACCGGGCAGGTGTCGAACGACACGATAAGTCTCGCTGCAGGGTCATAATTTCATATATAACCCGCACGTATTCCCATGTAATTGTAAAAGCCCGATGAGAATCACCGAAGACAGCTGTTTGCAAGATTGACTTCTTATGAATTCTACGGGAATCTGGAAAAGACAGTGTTGAGTGACGACATGAATAGTACGCAGCAGCGAACGCGACAAGTACGGAGGGTGTACTTAGCATCAGAGCCTTATTGTATTTTCTGAAGTCCACCTATCAGGATAACCCATTTGTTCGGAAATTGTTGAAAATTCCCTGTTCTCCTGTCTGTTACAATCAGCTAGCCCTACAGAACTACCCGCAACCAGATTGAGTGAAATTACTGACGGATATAGCTTTGCACTGGCGAAGTAGTCTATTCTCAGATGTGTCGGTGCTCGCATCCGCGACGCTTAGGTCACAGTGTTCGCCATGGTGTGTATCAAGTGAAGTTGACGAGTCGGATGCGAGGTAACTTACACCTGACGAACGGGTTGCGATAACGACAAATAGATGTAACGTCTACGAGTTCGTAAAATTGATTGGATCTGAAATACTTGTTTAAATGTGCCACACGCTTGTTGTTAGTATCAATGAGTTCATAGTATGAGTTTTAGGTCGTGAGTTTCGTTCTGCAGACACCTTTACACTCGGAATTGGGAGGGTGTCACTTAGGCTAGACTGTCTAGTCGACCAACATGTTCACCAATCAGTGGACCGGTTTGGCGCAGTCGTGACTTTGGACGCTTGACCAGGTTGCTGTGCGTTTCTAAAGCTATATTCGATAGGAGTTTGACAGCACGGGTCGAATGGTCGTGTAGTGGTCGACCAATGGTGTGCTGATCGGTTGATGAGTCGATGGAACGCGCCTGTACAGTGTAAAATTCTTGTAGTTTTGGTCTGGGTGTAGATCACGGACCGCTGTTTGTTGCCATTTCAGCAGCTTGACGCTGCGCAATTTTGCTCACGTGAGTATACGGAGAAAACGACAGAAAGCTACTCGCAAGCTATGACTTCAGAATTGTGAATTGTATTTGTGAAATACAGGTACCAGTAGAAAACGTTCTGAAAATGCAGTTGAATGAGTCAAGTTTAGATACACACAGGGGAATTAAAACGGAGAAAACATATGCCCTGTGGGAATGTTGGACTGCGCGTCAGCTCACTGTGACGGCCACATAATTGGAATTCCGCGGTTGCTCCGGATGGTGATTCACATTTTGGTCCCAGGACATTGCTTTTTCTAAAATGCACGTACGTGAACACTCCTCAGCCAGACCAGATGTCACTGTGTCTCAAGCTGCTTCGTAACAAAACAGTGACACAGAGTAATGCAGATGAAGATTCCGATGGAATAAAAGGGTAGCTAGGTCTAAACATCTAATGCCTATGCTTCCGGTTCGATTTGGTAGATCAGCTGGTAGGACATCTGCGGCATCTGGACGTACTGTATCTTTCGCTGGTTCGAATCGAGCCGATGTTCAGATTGTTCGTTATTAGGTCTCACCTACATTAAAGAAAATAAATATGGGTGAAATATGATTAGTTAGTGGTGTGAGCAACAGAGCTGATGGAAATGCGCCATTGACCACAGCATGGTAAATAGCGTCCCAGCGATCTGAGTGATTACTAGGTCCTTAAGCGTGCAGGGGACGTATACAGACTTTACTTAATCTATCATCCATGATATGCACAATGTATGATCAAACAACCCTAATTTCTTCTCGATATTTTCTACACGTTGATGATCAGGCGAACCGTGTCCTGTACGATATAGACACTCAGCTGATTAACGATGTATGCTGTCCAACCCTCATGGACCACGCATTTTCAACATTTGCAAAGCACAGCTTTAGGGACTTCTGACGAGGCTTTAGAGTATTAAGTTTATATGGCCGCAGCTTTCAATGTGGTCAAATCTAGCCTAGCAGGGCTAAGTGGGAATATTTGTTGAGCTTATATTATTTTCTCAGCGCTGAAAAGTTATACTTCTTGTTTGTCCATACAGCGAAGGTAGAAGACGAACTTTTCGTGAACAAGCAGATTGTACCATACGAGCATGGACATTCAGCCTGTAATAAACGACACGTGTGTAGGTTGCAGCCATGGACATTTTACTGCGAATTTTGTTGTAAGAGCTCTTTAGGTATGAAACTGCTGACTATTAAGTTTCAATCGTGCCGATAACCTATTACATTCATTTCCATTGACATGTTCTACGTACATGAAATCGACCTCTAAAGTGAGGATTGTCTGCGCAATCGTAGCTATTGCTACATATACATGACCTTGCTATACCGGGCGTGTTTCACGTTCAGCAGCTGTAATGGCACACGTAACCTTATCGACGAGAACAAAATGAATGGATACAACAAAATAGTTACAGGAGTTCTAGCAAGTTACAGTAATCAAAGAGTTTGACCCTCCAAATGTGTTCAGGATGACCACCACAATATTCCAAATTACCAGTATCTGGGACGTAAGGATATCCCCGAGTTACCGTGGACGGCTGGGTTGCGATCGGAGCTGCGACGATGTTCGTTGTACAGCGGAGCTAAAAGAAAATCGGGCGAGAGATCCGTGTTGTATTGTCAAGCGACTGCGTCACAGGTAGAAAAGCAGACTGGCGTGCGTGCACAAATTATTATTCTATTGCAAGATCATTTTAGTCCATTCGAACAACATGCAACAATGACGTAAAAACGTTGTTGTACAAAAGTGAAACATCGTCAGTGAACAAAAGCAAGAAAAACCCTACAAAGGTATTCAGCTAATCGTAACCACGTCTTCAGCTGACTGAACTCTGTCCATGCATCTTATTTGACGGATTTCCAAGGAATGTGAGAGAAGCGTAATTTGGCATTGCACGGTGGAATTAGGAGTGCACAGTTTTGTGAACAGAACGCTGCATTGAAATGACTTTCTGGAAATAGTTATATGAACCTCTCCAGTCACAGCTCTGGTTGGATAAATGTTCAAGTAGGATGTGCGTGTAGTTCAACTAGTTGACAAACTTGGTGGCCCCGTGCCACACACCTTGTTTCTAGAGGATCGTCTGGAATGATGAGGTAGAGTACCCATAATTAGACACATGGGCAATCAAAATTTTATGATCTCTCTTCTGGGGTTTTATGGAATGTGCACATTTCCAGAAAATTAAGTACAAACAAAGCGAAACGTCATTTAGATACTCGTGTACGCCATATGATTCACGCAAAAATGACGGGCCATTACATAAAAATGTGTAATTATGCCAGCGTTGAAAGGGTTGCGTCTGTCTGAATGATCAGTCGAGCTGCCAGAACACAAAGTGTGTTGTCCTGTAAGTTTGATAAGGGGGACAGCTGCTCCCCAGGTTTAAATAGGTGATAAAACGGCCCAGATACTATTATACTGCCAATAGGGTAGAGGGGGGTAACCAGTCGAGGAATTCTGCACAGATTTGACTAGGATAGTGGGATATGATGTTTTCGTTTGAATCGGATGGCAGCTAGAAATTGGACAATTCACAGGAGCAGAACGCAGCCCAGGACAGCATTTAACCGTGCACTTTAGCAGAAAAATAGATTCAACAGTAACTGGTGCGGAATTTTTTATTAACAAAATCAATAATAGGAGTAATAAACTTCCCAACAATCGGGTTGTCAACTCATGTCAACATACAAGCAATTATCCGTTACTTACAACGGTTTTTATCTATGAAGAGTCATCTGAGGGCTGGGTTTTTATGGTGGATGAAGACAGCTGTAAGTATAAGATGGAATGCATAAAATATCTGTGTTGATCAGATTTTCACATTAAGTGTTGTCTTTTAGAAATTCCTAGTATTTGTGAACTGTTCCATCAACTGATAGCTGTTAGATTAGAATGAATTGCTTGTTAACTGGTATTACTGTCTATTGACATGATTTAATGAACTTGTTTTCTACACCCTTCACCAAAGGTAAAAAGGTGCATTGCAATAAGTACGTACGAATTCTCCGTTAGCCTGCAAAGTGGTCTCTCTCTTCACTCAGTCACGCGTCGGAATTCGGTCAGCAACGATACTGATCGATAGAGAGAAGCTAGATTCCTCCTTCGCACCTATAAGCTCACAGATTATTGGAGATAAAGGTGCAGATAGTTGCGCAATAAGTGAAAATTATGTGCATTTCACATCAAACTGGTTCTAACCTGATAAGCGGAGTAAATACCTACACTATTCTAGCGAACACTGCGGTCGTGCAGCTTCTCATTTTTCTCAGGAAGTGAAATTTACGCTTTTGCAATTTGCAATTGAAGGTTTGGAACTTAGCACTTCTTACACAGTCATTGTCTACTTATTAGCCCACACCCCAAAGAGAGTTTAGCTGTAGTAGTGTATAGTTAATGGGGATAACGAGTCCGTAACTATACCAAGTAGCGTAGAAGTCGAAACTCGCTTTCAACCGGCTACCGGTTTTGTCAGCAAAGCTAACACTGTTTGGTTAGATAAGCTGGTTTGGGTTAGGTAATTTTATTGACCATTCACGTAAGCTTTTGCTTATAACGATGCTTTCACAATTGTCCGCTTGATAATACAGGCTTCTAGGACCGATGGCAAAATAAATAGACATTTTAGCACGTAATACGAAAACCGTAGATTCATGTCACCTATGTAGCGTATTACATTGATGAGTGTTATAAAGGTCTTGCACAAAGCAGCGATTGAATGCGGTCCCTTAGGTGGGGGGCTACTTGGAGGTGGACGCATGAGGCTGATGGGACGTCCTCACCGTCCATCAACCAAAACAACCAGTATGGTGTGTTGTGTTTATCAAACAACTTCTGGTTTGGCAAAATAATGAGTGCTGAAACTACCAGCAATTTGGACACAACACTAGTTTTTAATTCTCGTTATCACACAGCGGTGGTTGGGTTTGGTAAATAACTGTGAAACAATCACAGAAGATAACCAGGTGTAAGGTTAAAAGTATAAAAGGAGGTAAAAATTTAATTACGTGTTTATACTCAAACATTCAACGTCAAAATGCTGACACCTTGCAAACAAACGACTGAGTTACGAATGAAAGTGATGACATTTGAGGATTTCGCTATCTGAAGATGGCGCTGTCCGATTAGGTTGGAAGTAAAGAGAAAGGATTCGTGGCACCATATTGTCCGTTTCAGCACCACCATCTACATTTTAACGTCGGTTCCTTGAAACCCGGAAAACGATTGTAACATAATCTGAGATGAATCACATGAATTCTGGTTGATAGTGGACGACGGGTGACTAACTACATCCACTTTATGGTTTTTCATGTTTAACACAATCAGGGCGATTAACACCGAAAAGTGAAAGGGAGACACGCGGAAAAAAATTACAGTCGAAATATGCCATGATTAGGGAGGACTATTAGGTAGGTGTAGACTAGTCTACACTCGTCTAATTCTAAAGTATTGAGGGCTATGTTCTGACCCAATTCTAGCGGGACACTGGATGTTCTAATACTCCGCACTGTGTTTAGGTGTCTCGAGAAACCTGCAATTTCTTCGATAAGGGGTAATTCGAACGAGATATATACTCCACTTACATCTCCTGTAGAGTATGTAACCCGAATATTCGAGTGAAATAACTATTTGAAATTAAAGTTTCATGAACAAGACAGCTGTTCCAGCTACAGCCTTCTAGTTATGAATTGATGGACTGTGAGGGAAAAACGGCTCGAAATGGATTAGTTGCGAGGTCATATAAGTGTGGTGGGCAACGCATACATTCATTGTTACAAATCAGTAGTTCAACCACGCTGATCCGTACTCATTTGCGTTGAATGTTAAAGTGTATAAAATCGACTCACACCTGCTTTTTTTAAAACGATATTTTGATTCGGTAATATTATGAGCTTGACCCCCTTTTCACCAGCAGCCAGCCATTGTTATAAATAGTTTAATTACAATCCAACATAATTAGCTACTTCGGCACCTGCTTTCCAGCGGAGAACAGTCTTCTGGGCTCCATAGCTTCTAGTTTTCCATCAATTCATCTAGAATTTGTTTAATACGCTCGAATAACGATAAAATCTTGTCATATCAATTTGCAAACTAAGATTATGACACAGAATAATGGCACCGGAATAGCTCCCAAAATGGGTAGCATTATTTCACACTTCAAAAGGATTTTTGTCACTCTTATTGAGACTAGCAGGTTCAAGCAGAACATTGTAGTACCACTATTAGATAATCTGTTGTCTATAAGTTCCCATTTTGGATGACTAGTTTACAGTTTCTGTGGTGGCATCTTTCATTTGGAACTGCAGAGCGGTGAACACAATTAAACTAAGATTTTTAAAAAGTACTAAAATGCAAAATAACATTGTAAATCCCGTATTGTTCAGCCAAAAGCAAATCAGATGTTAAAGGTTCTGGGTAGACCATTTTCTGATTGCGTACGATTCGGTAAGTTACTGTGGAACAGTCTAACAGATTTTGAGTAGAACCGTTCAGTTAAACTACAGTAGCGGATGTCGTGGTTTCCTTGGCTGCACTAATACAGCAACTGGCCTAGCGCTGATGAACTCGATCTATCCAAAGCTCCAACATTAGTCAGATATGTGCTGACGAGCGTTTGTCAGAAGCAGTGATGGCGTTCAGTCAAACATTTTTTTTCAAAAAGGTCTATCCGGTTCACGAAGGTAGATCGCAATGTATCCGTGAACCATCGTTGTGAGAAAAGCGAAATATGTTATCTTGCATCAAGCTCATGACTATCAAAATAAAGAAGTCAAATTCAGCGGCACAAATCACGTGTCCTGGCGTATGGACTCATGCGCACTGCTGCTCTCACGTACTTTGATAGGAATGCAAATGCTGAACGTCTGTGCGCAAGACCTTTGGTAGTTGTGTTCATCTATAGATGCATCTGCTTTTGTGTTCGTTACAGAAAACCGCTACTAGAAGTACATTTGTACCTTGGCCGGCTACCGCAACATGCTCCGCGGTAGACAGTGCTTTCTTACAGAATGCTTGAAATTTACCTTGTATTCCGAATTTTGTTAGACATATTTCATGCATTACGTTTGGTGCGTGTTATGAGTTTGTTGACGAGCAAGTTAACGAGCATATGGAATTCACTATTCGAATTAAACCTGAAACTAACCATACCATAGCTAAAAGATACGCTAGAACACGTTTCATTCTTGATCTCACAAAGTATGTTACCAACTCAAACCGTTAGTCAGAGATATCAGTCGAACAGTGAGCGAGATACATTACTTCAACAATGTATTTGCCACAGAACTTGAAGAGCAGTAGGAATAAACTCACTTTATGTGAATGTGCGACTAAACCATCATCATCAATCCTCGGGGACATCTATTGTAAACACATTTTACTTGTTCACGCGATTTTCCATTCATGATGTAGCATTCCTCAAAGTCGGTGGATTCCAGTCGATGATTCATGCTTACTTTAACGCCGTACCGAACACCACACGCATTGTTCAGTTCGAGCCGATGGTCAACAGCCAACCGTATCCCGAGTTGCCGGTTGGTGCTGGGAACAAATTTGCTCAATGTGGTATCCCTCCTGCGGATGCTATGCACATGTTTCGTGATGTAGAAGACAACGATCTACCGTGGACTGGAGTCGTATTTGGTCTGACGATAAGCAATATTTGGTACTGGTGCACCGATCAGGTAAGTGGTCATCAGGGTGTTAGCGTATTTGGACATGACCGTGTAAGGTTAAAGCACTTCCCTTCTACAAAGTGCCCCGATGCTCACATTCTACCCGGGCTCATCTTTAAGTTTGCGCAAACTCGCATGGTTAAGTCACGTATCATTTGTGCTGTCTAGACGTCTGTCATATCGAGTACTTTTGCCAATACTGCCACCGGCTAGTTTAAGGTGTGGGTGGAAAGGTGCGGACCCGGCGTCAAGAAATGAAGCCGTTCACCAGAACTTTGGCCAATGTAGGTCGGGCTCACCCTCCGGCTAGGATTCCCCTGACCCACCAGTTAGAAAACTGAAAACTGTAGGTGCCTAATCAGGTTCAGTGGCCTGAATAACGTCTTTGGTAAGCTGTGCTGCCAGTAAAGTAAGTGCACTTGGTGACGTGAAACAGTGAATGCTGTAAAGAATGTGTGTTGCTACTAGTGTCTTACTGTCTACTACAGTTCATTTGCTTAATCGTAGAATGTGACCACCTTGAATATGGATGTTCGAGTATAGAAAGTTGTTTTTTAATAGTTATATCCTCTCCACCCCGAATAAACACAGAGGGCTTTGTGTCCATCGAGAGTATCAGATGTGCTTGCCGAAAGAATTGTAATCGTCCGGCTATTTGTCATTTTTCCTGTGGTCCGAGATCATTTTCTACATGGAAATGGGAATCTGGTACAGAAACTACTACCCTATAAGAATTTATCGGATAATCTCAATCTACGTGAGACTTCCGCCTAAACGATATTGAGCTTACATTCAAGCATTCTTAATTATGTTCGTTCTTTCGCGTGTATCAGGTCAACGCAAGCTGTCTTACCCATGCGAGTTATGTACAGTCGTGAGCACCACGTAAGATGATCGATTAACAACCACCCAAGCGACAGTTTAGCAAATGCGCCCACTCAACTTGATATTTGGAACATGTACTAACAGTGTCAGCCAATCAAATGAAAAGTCGCGCTCTCCTCACTGGTGTTACATCTGGCTGATGTAAGGTGCTACGCAGATAAGGCGTAAGAAATGAGGGGAGCTTCCGGTGAATTAGCAATCCTAGGTCACCTTAATCCGTTGGGTGGAAAATATCATGCTTACCGCAACCTGTGGCTGAAGAAGCTAGACAAAACTGTTGCTAATGGGATATAATGGTGTGGATGTCACTTACGCTTGACTAGGTCGTCCGTGCATAATGAATAATGAAGGCAGCTGGAGGTAAAAGACACTAGATTACGAATGTCTTATGTTCGCCAGTTACTCGATTGCTTGTAAGTTTCAGCCAACCAGATAATATGCCTGAGTTATATGGATTCCCCCTCACTCATTTCTTTGCTTTTTCTGGACTAGAGTTTTCATCTTAATTACTCTGTGATCGGAAACCTAGTTACATAACCCGTGTATTACTGTCGATGGGGCCGAGCAACGGAACTGGATGACTGGGATGTAACTAGGTCCCTTTTTGCTGTAATGTCCATAAGAATGATTTGAAAGTGATGGCAAGTTGACTTAACTTCTGTATCCTCTCCTAGCCGATTCTGATATCCACGGACGTTTCGGCTAGATAGTGACTACGTGTAACAACTAATAAGAAAGTATTTCGACTTTAAAGTGAACAACGTAGCTTATATAGGTAAATAAACGGAGTTCCAAAGTTTCGCCTGCTGTTATGAATCACAATGCCTGTTTCAACCACCTGCCTGACGGATGTCAGTTGCGCAAGGACAGGAATTTTCTCTTGCGCAAAACAAAACTTTTACAAACGTGTGACCGTGAAAACAACAATCTCTTTCAGCGGTCTGTAACTTCACTGTGGTAGTTTCGTTCTGTTGATTTAGAATCGAGGTCTCACGTAAAGCTTCCTTTCAACCCGTGTCATCAATTAAAAACTTGAATAGGAAGGTTTGTGTTACACAACCGGCTTTTGTGTTCACCTGTCATAGTCATGTGGTACGTCGTACACTGGAAAACCGCACTATGACTTTCCGGTAAACTTGGTGGGCACAAGTCCAAAAAACATGGTCTGATTAAAACATTTTCGATAGCCCAGGGTGCTAGGATGATCGATTTCAACAATTCTGTTAGTAAGGAATTTGCCTTTCGGATCCTCCTCCAAGGACCCAGAAGTCAAGCAAAAATGATGCGATTCAGAATGTTAACTACCGCCGAGGTTATCAGAATCCGACGACGCAATCCTCGGACCTGAGTTCCGGAGGTAGGTTGTACAGATAGTTAAGGACTGTGGGGTAAAACCGGCATAATTTAAAATGTGGAATAACTATTGCAAAAACATTCAACGTGCACATAATCCTCAGTGTATAATAACCAACTGTCATACGCGTTCTGGAAAAAAACATCAAGTTTCCTGCTGGCGTATTCCTCAGACGCCATTGCGTATCGTCGATCTATGAACGGTTCATATACCACAGGTCCCGTAAATAAGGTGGCCCAAGAAAAAAAGTGAAATCAAAAACACCCGAGAGTAATTTGACTATGACGACATCCTAAACAACTTGGGTAAGCGGACTGCACCTGTAGACCACCGTGACATAGTTGCACTCGCCAAAACGGTGTATGATCTGTTTGAGTCGCACTACTCAGCTGCAGCATCGCTGTGTGGTCTAGCCACCTCTGACTACGTTCGATAGCACCTGGCTGTTGATAAGTGTCCCTACAGCTGACGGACAATAAAGGGCTGGGGGGCAACATGCGTCAGTTAATCCGAATGAAAAAAATGAAGAACAAGATGGTTCCCTTGCCGAGTGTGCTGTCACGCTCATTTTCTCAGAAGCCGGTAGATAATGAGAATTTGAATGCATGATGAGAAGAGATTCGCAACTTGGAGAAAGAATAATTGGGATCCATAGGTTTCTCGGTGGTAATTGAGCCGTGTTGTGTCATTTTTCAAGTTTTGTAGCACAGTTTGTGAGTTCTGTTGTGAAATTACACGGTCATATCACACAAGTTTTAATTCCTGTGGCCCCGTTGCAAAGCCTTGTTGCAAACAACCTTAGTCGCTTATGACATTGTTCAGATGCATGGCCTCACTGTCGGTCCTTGTCGTTCTGGATCAAGTCACAATGTTCAGTGCACCTAATGCCAACGACGGTTGCCACCACTGTGCTGATACTTCAGTTGAAGCCTATTGAACAATCTTTCAAAGTTCCGCAAGAAATTTTGTGTCCAATCAGAGACGAGCAGTGTAATACGATTTCATGGGCGGTTTGCGTTACCATTAAGCAGTCAAGCATTTACTGACATGACATGATCCACTCCCATTTGGTATGTCGACCTGATAAACTATACCTCACATAGGCGCATTGATCACACTTTCTCAGTTTTCACGTTAAGCAGAAATAAAACCCGTTACTATTTGACTAAGTAAATAACATGGTTGCACACCTTGAAATACCTGAGCTGAGAAATGTCAAACTTGATGCCATTCCGGAAAGATCAATTGCCAGCAATCAGACAATTTTACAAGCCACTTTGTGTACGGTGGGGCACAACAGCGAGCACTAGCCACACGTCCGTGTTGTACACGCACACCGAATTTCAAAAAAACAATCATGTGTCTTGACCTGGCTAAACAGACTAAAGGCTGGCATACCACGTTATTAACTCAGAAGTTTATCAGTACGTGGAAGGTTAACTCAGTGGGACGGCACCCAACAATAATGCTGCTCATCTATCGTAGTTTTCTATCGTAGTTTTCTGAACTTACTAAGTGGACAAAATAACCAGCTACCTTTATCACTATATTGTTGTACTGGAATTCACCAGCACGCAAGGGAAAAATGGCGAAGCTGGTAGTATACATATATATATTCGAGATGTTGACCCGGGTTTTGTATACAGACATGCACTCTGTTAGACAAGATGACAGTGTACACTGTGAAAATGTTTCAGCGGCTCCATTCCAGTTCGAGACCTCCGGTTCTTTGTGGACGTTCCCTGTAGACGGTATCTATTGCTCAGTAATCCTCCAGCAAGCAGAACTGTTGGAAGAAACGTTCTTGTCCACCAAAACCCTTACGTGTTAGGTAAAAATGGAAGACGTGGACCAGGTCTCCAAATACACCAGGTTTCTTCCAAGATGAAACATTCTGACACTCTGGTCTCATCATACTCATCTTGAGTATGATATGACCTCAAGGCGAGTCGACAGACTGCGTGAATTCGTCTTTCTGACAAACTTGAACTGTTTTTTTTGAGTAATATGGTTTATTTTTCCCTATAGAATGAATATTATTCTTAGGTGATAGCAGCTGTCTCAATTCCGTGGACTTTCTCGTCGGACTCTTCCTAGAAGAAAACTGGACCCGAGATTTACTCTCATTAGGTCTTGTCAATATTTCATATCTTCGCCAGACCGGGATAAGAACTTCAGCTGCGCTTTCATGAGGGAATCGTGTTGACCAATGCGCCATTGACCTCACACTGGCGCAACTGAACCGTCGTGTGTGAGCGCCCAATCACTCTCACTTGCGAGTAGTGCTCACATTGCCCGATCACCACGAACTGATGCACAGTGACTGTCCTCTTAACTGCAATCCATTATCCCTCGATTAGGTGTTCTCTCTAAGTTGAAATCAGAGAAGTCATTGACTTGTTGAGTGATATTTTGATTGCTGATAAGTAGTATGGGTTGGAGTTGACAGGAAAACTACTGTTTCCTCTAGAGGTGATCAGGCAATCAGAGCATTACTCACAAACGAGTATGGTTGAGAGTTCACCGCTAATGATTCAGTTGTGTCTAATGTGAAATCACTGACACAGTGGTCAACACACATGCCTAATGAAAACGTGGTTGGAGTTTTAGTCCCGGACGTGTCGAAAATATGCACTACTGACGAGCCTTAACACGAGCGAAACTCGAGTCTAGTGCTTCTTTTTGAAAGGGGCCGATTTCAAAGTCTGTAGGCATGTGACAGCTGTGATCAATTGTGGGTGTTGTTCAGTTTATATGAAACTGGGATTGATTAATGGGTCTAGATTGGGGCTAGTCTAGCAGCCGTTGTTCTCCCCCGCGTACGGCAAACCAGCGCCCGCCAACCGCCCATTCGGACGTGTGAATGACGCCATATTGAACTGACCTCTTACAAATGTGAGTGTGCAGAGGACATCAGTGGCCCAGTTACAGAATTTATATCACTTGAATTACTAACCGAAATTGTGAAGGATGACCATATCGAAGGTGTAGTTATTCCAAAACTCAGTGGAATAGCTTAGTGTGATGGCGAGATGTGATCGAAGTTTACAACGGATGGGTTGCGGACAACACCAGTGACCGAATGAGTGATCATTCAGCGAAGTTGGATCAACGGGCGAGAAATGGTAAGCAAAAGTCCACGATGAAAAACGTCACCCATACACACTGAACCAGACAGAAATATACATGACGTTTAGATGGAAACCGTCGCTGCAGCATGGACTGAAAATCAGGTGCACGAGCGCAAACGCTCATGTGGCATGGGAATGTGCTAGTTGAACGATAAAGGTCTGGCCTTAAAGAACGACTATCCATCTCAACATGGCAGCTACAATGTTGATTAACGACCTCGTAATGAGGAAGTAGACCGAAGCAAATAGCGTCTGATTCATTTCGTGAGCTTCCTAAAACAGCTAATAACTAACTGAAATTCATAGAACATTATCTCTCTCATACGGCCTCGTTAATCTGGCCCTGAGTCTACATGGGACAGCATTCATAGTGGTCCTTTGCAAGTCGTGGTTTTGTGGGTCTCAGTCGACCTCATGTGACTCTTGTGTAGAACTGGTTTTCCTCAATATACCCGGGACCGCGTACAGTCATGCAGCTTAACGGCAGCGCATACTGTATTATGTTACACTGACTGTCTCTTTGAAGTACATATAATCATAACTAGTGTTTCCGTCTACAGGCCATCCTTAATCATCGTTTGATGATTGTGCATTCGTCACGCTAAACTGCAGGCTTGTGTCATCCTCAAGTACATGTGGTTTTAAACGGTCTACTTTAAGGTACAAAGAAAAGATTTGTTGATACTCTAGTGATGAGACCACGGACGTATATATTTAGGGTTCTTGTAAGGTGACCTTACCCATTGAGTCACATTCACATCTATAAGAGTACGTGTTTAAACTGCTCACCTCTCACCACAAGAAAGAAAGCATTTTAACTCCCGTTAGAAGGTGTTTCCTTCTGGTGAGAAGTGGACAACTGTTTGAGAATCCAACGCGGTCGAACAGTTTCATCGATATATTCTCGAACGCACTGTGTAGTGTGGTGCAACGTGATTTTCTTGAGAGAAAAACGCAATCAAGTACTACCACTTGCTTCAGCGCTGATGCAGTTTCCTGTTGAGGCATCTGGCGTTAAATGCTGGTTGTTTTGCGGGGATTTATACAAACGAAAACGCACATTTAGCGTTTTTTCGAAAGAAGGGACAATTTTCATGCTTCATCAGCCTACGTCTGGACCATGAGATTTAAGCCACTTTATTATCACACCGAAGTAGATCGGCGGAACGTATTTGCTTGCCAATTTCTGTAAGAACCAATTTGATCAGAACATGCATTCGTCAGTAAACCTTACGTAGTGGATATATATATATATATAGCGGTTTCCGACAGATGGTACATGTGAAATTCGGTGTTTATCCGGATTCAGCAACCAAAACCACTGCAATCCAGTTTTCCGGCAAGGTCAGTATTGTCAAAATAGCGCTTCGTTCAAGCTTGGGGAATGCCAGGACCAACCACCATTCATGTTATGACCAGTCAAACTGCCACGGTTCCACTAGTGTCATAATTATAGTACAGATATAGTAAAACACCACCCCTACCCAAAACTTAACTATCTGAAATAATTACCTATTGTGTCCGTTCCACCTTGACAACACCGTTCCATATCAAATTTATCTATTTGTTCTGCTGATAAGAAACCAAAATGAGCTTGTTTCCTACCTTGTTTTTGGTGGGCTGTATCTTTTGGGTACCTCGTATACAACAGTCTTCGACATGTCTCGCTAGTTGACTGAATTGCTGATGGATGGTTTTACTCTTCAGAGAACAGAATTGTTGCATTAACGAATTAAGAGATGCATGCAGTCGATCACTTTTTTGAAGATCGTGAACACCGTAGTTTGTAACGAATTTCTAAATCGGACTCAAAATAGTTTACTACCGACCCCCTCCACGCTTTAACCATAATTCAGAATAAAGTGTACTAATCCAACATTTTGTTCTTTGGCCAGGATGCCGATACTTTATTCCGTCAAACCGTGTTCAGCAGTGCAACCTAGTTGAGGCAGCATTCTTCGTCCGGCCATCGTCTATCAAGTGGAATCGCGTAAAGTTTGGTCCAACATAAACTGGATACATTGACACGATGATCGACAGCAGCATTCTTCAAAATTGGGTGAAGAATTCTGATAATAACAATATCGACAGCGCTCATGTTAAACGCGTTAGTACGTCTAAAAAGTGCAGTTGGGCACGCATGTAAACAAAATTTCCTGTTCACTGGAGAACACACAGGTCAGGTCTTTCCTCAGTGGATTGAAAGTTCCGACCGTCACCAGCCATTGTAGCACCTACAATTACTGGCTGTACATTTTTGAAGGTTCGTTGAGGAACCACCATGAGCATAGGTTCAAAAGTTTCCTCTCTCAAAATAGATTCATGTATCACGCAGGAAACAAGGATAAAGAGCGCAGACTATCAGTCGCCGAATTTGCTCTCAATGTTCAATTACCCCAACAAAGTCGGCCTATCACGCAAGCATAAAAAGACTTATCTTGAACAAGGCCAGCTTACTGGATCACAGTTATATTCTGCAGCAAATGTATGAGTGGGCTGCTTTAGAGATGCCACAATCTTCTACCCTGTATGCCACTGCGCCACACGTACCATCTAATCTATACTTGCTTTTCTGTCCTTCCATCAGGCAGGTAAAAAAATTAGGGGCAGAATCGTAACGCCACTCAATTGTTGCCGCGATGTAACTAGAGTCACCTGAAAAACACGAATTTCACCCAAAGTGTGAGTAAATGCAAAAAACACGCTATAATTCCCTCAGAAGCTGTAGGTACATATTTTGGGTCACTCACTTCTACTGAGAACTTTGAAATTGCCATGCCCTTCTAAAGTAGTTGTTCAAAACGGCACAGATTTTTGCGGGCATCCACCTAATTTCGTAATTCAGCGTCAGCTTATGTTAGAATGTTACATGCCAACAGTTTGTCAAGGTTCATTGCGTTGTAACCATCGCCCTTACACAAGGTCAAAGCTGTGCAAAATTTTGCTGACCGTTTATGCCATGAGTCACTTTACCTACGTAGGGTGACTGAACACGCAGTCCTACGAAACACTGTGGACCAACTCTGCGGTCGATCATTTATGTTTATTCCCGTACATTTTGTTTGGCCTGGGGATTTTATAAGGTGGGAAACTTTTGTACTACATATAGGTCCACCAAGATGCACATTGTCTTTAGCATAACCCAGGCTAATCAGTACAGACAGGTAACAACATGTCATCTCAAACTTTAAGTATTTAACGGAAACCATTTTGATTGTTACGATTGCGCTTTGACAACCCAAACTGAATGATCCTCGCTTCAGGAAGATGTTATTTTAAGGACAAAGGTTATCTAGTCTCCGCGACAACAGGCATCAAAAGACGAGTGTACTGGCACACAGAGATTCCACAGTTATTCATTTCTGCTTGCACTGAACATTGAAGTACTGTGAACCAATGAATCCAGTGCTGTGGCCAACCTGATGTCAAAACTACCGTGGCATATTATGCAGGGCTTACATAAACACCTGCCCTTTCAAAACGCATTCATGTTGTCAGTTTGAGCCGTGAAATCAAATTCCATGGACGAAACCGTGGAGAAGATAACGTTTAATCTTGAGAGAAACCTGGTGTATTTGGAGACCTGGTCCACGTCTTCCATTTTTACCTAACACGTAAGGGTTTTGGTGGACAAGAACGTTTCTTCCAACAGTTCTGCTTGCTGGAGGATTACTGAGCAATAGATACCGTCTACAGGGAACGTCCACAAAGAACCGGAGGTCTCGAACTGGAATGGAGCCGCTGAAACATTTTCACAGTGTACACTGTCATCTTGTCTAACAGAGTGCATGTCTGTATACAAAACCCGGGTCAACATCTCGAATATATATATGTATACTGTTGTGGATCCAANATACTACCAGCTTCGCCATTTTTCCCTTGCGTGCTGGTGAATTCCAGTACAACAATATAGTGATAAAGGTAGCTGGTTATTTTGTCCACTTAGTAAGTTCAGAAAACTACGATAGAAAACTACGATAGATGAGCAGCATTATTGTTGGGTGCCGTCCCACTGAGTTAACCTTCCACGTACTGATAAACTTCTGAGTTAATAACGTGGTATGCCAGCCTTTAGTCTGTTTAGCCAGGTCAAGACACATGATTGTTTTTTTGAAATTCGGTGTGCGTGTACAACACGGACGTGTGGCTAGTGCTCGCTGTTGTGCCCCACCGTACACAAAGTGGCTTGTAAAATTGTCTGATTGCTGGCAATTGATCTTTCCGGAATGGCATCAAGTTTGACATTTCTCAGCTCAGGTATTTCAAGGTGTGCAACCATGTTATTTACTTAGTCAAATAGTAACGGGTTTTATTTCTGCTTAACGTGAAAACTGAGAAAGTGTGATCAATGCGCCTATGTGAGGTATAGTTTATCAGGTCGACATACCAAATGGGAGTGGATCATGTCATGTCAGTAAATGCTTGACTGCTTAATGGTAACGCAAACCGCCCATGAAATCGTATTACACTGCTCGTCTCTGATTGGACACAAAATTTCTTGCGGAACTTTGAAAGATTGTTCAATAGGCTTCAACTGAAGTATCAGCACAGTGGTGGCAACCGTCGTTGGCATTAGGTGCACTGAACATTGTGACTTGATCCAGAACGACAAGGACCGACAGTGAGGCCATGCATCTGAACAATGTCATAAGCGACTAAGGTTGTTTGCAACAAGGCTTTGCAACGGGGCCACAGGAATTAAAACTTGTGTGATATGACCGTGTAATTTCACAACAGAACTCACAAACTGTGCTACAAAACTTGAAAAATGACACAACACGGCTCAATTACCACCGAGAAACCTATGGATCCCAATTATTCTTTCTCCAAGTTGCGAATCTCTTCTCATCATGCATTCAAATTCTCATTATCTACCGGCTTCTGAGAAAATGAGCGTGACAGCACACTCGGCAAGGGAACCATCTTGTTCTTCATTTTTTTCATTCGGATTAACTGACGCATGTTGCCCCCCAGCCCTTTATTGTCCGTCAGCTGTAGGGACACTTATCAACAGCCAGGTGCTATCGAACGTAGTCAGAGGTGGCTAGACCACACAGCGATGCTGCAGCTGAGTAGTGCGACTCAAACAGATCATACACCGTTTTGGCGAGTGCAACTATGTCACGGTGGTCTACAGGTGCAGTCCGCTTACCCAAGTTGTTTAGGATGTCGTCATAGTCAAATTACTCTCGGGTGTTTTTGATTTCACTTTTTTTCTTGGGCCACCTTATTTACGGGACCTGTGGTATATGAACCGTTCATAGATCGACGATACGCAATGGCGTCTGAGGAATACGCCAGCAGGAAACTTGATGTTTTTTTCCAGAACGCGTATGACAGTTGGTTATTATACACTGAGGATTATGTGCACGTTGAATGTTTTTGCAATAGTTATTCCACATTTTAAATTATGCCGGTTTTACCCCACAGTCCTTAACTATCTGTACAACCTACCTCCGGAACTCAGGTCCGAGGATTGCGTCGTCGGATTCTGATAACCTCGGCGGTAGTTAACATTCTGAATCGCATCATTTTTGCTTGACTTCTGGGTCCTTGGAGGAGGATCCGAAAGGCAAATTCCTTACTAACAGAATTGTTGAAATCGATCATCCTAGCACCCTGGGCTATCGAAAATGTTTTAATCAGACCATGTTTTTTGGACTTGTGCCCACCAAGTTTACCGGAAAGTCATAGTGCGGTTTTCCAGTGTACGACGTACCACATGACTATGACAGGTGAACACAAAAGCCGGTTGTGTAACACAAACCTTCCTATTCAAGTTTTTAATTGATGACACGGGTTGAAAGGAAGCTTTACGTGAGACCTCGATTCTAAATCAACAGAACGAAACTACCACAGTGAAGTTACAGACCGCTGAAAGAGATTGTTGTTTTCACGGTCACACGTTTGTAAAAGTTTTGTTTTGCGCAAGAGAAAATTCCTGTCCTTGCGCAACTGACATCCGTCAGGCAGGTGGTTGAAACAGGCATTGTGATTCATAACAGCAGGCGAAACTTTGGAACTCCGTTTATTTACCTATATAAGCTACGTTGTTCACTTTAAAGTCGAAATACTTTCTTATTAGTTGTTACACGTAGTCACTATCTAGCCGAAACGTCCGTGGATATCAGAATCGGCTAGGAGAGGATACAGAAGTTAAGTCAACTTGCCATCACTTTCAAATCATTCTTATGGACATTACAGCAAAAAGGGACCTAGTTACATCCCAGTCATCCAGTTCCGTTGCTCGGCCCCATCGACAGTAATACACGGGTTATGTAACTAGGTTTCCGATCACAGAGTAATTAAGATGAAAACTCTAGTCCAGAAAAAGCAAAGAAATGAGTGAGGGGGAATCCATATAACTCAGGCATATTATCTGGTTGGCTGAAACTTACAAGCAATCGAGTAACTGGCGAACATAAGACATTCGTAATCTAGTGTCTTTTACCTCCAGCTGCCTTCATTATTCATTATGCACGGACGACCTAGTCAAGCGTAAGTGACATCCACACCATTATATCCCATTAGCAACAGTTTTGTCTAGCTTCTTCAGCCACAGGTTGCGGTAAGCATGATATTTTCCACCCAACGGATTAAGGTGACCTAGGATTGCTAATTCACCGGAAGCTCCCCTCATTTCTTACGCCTTATCTGCGTAGCACCTTACATCAGCCAGATGTAACACCAGTGAGGAGAGCGCGACTTTCCATTTGATTGGCTGACACTGTTAGTGCATGATCCATATATCAACGTCAATCAATATTTTTAGATCGCTTGTTAATAGCAATGTTCGTGGAGCACATCACTTGGTCGCTCTATCAATGTATTATTTATTATTCACTTGTTTTTTTCAGGTGATTGTCCAGAGAACCCTGTCTGCTAAAAACTTAACTCACGCCAAAGCCGGTTGTCTCCTTGCAGGAGTATGCAAACTTCTGCCATTATGGTTGTTGATCTTTCCGGGTATGATATCCAGAGCACTCTTTCCAGGTATGAATCAGTCCTTCGACTACGTTAACCAATCGCTTTCTGAAATAATTTACACTCTCCCATTAAAAAGTTTAGAAAAATAGTATTCAGTCTTCACTTATTTGCTACACTGAGAGTTCGTTTAGTTTATATGATTTACATATTTGTAATCCGAACACTAACAAACACATCCTGTTGACGCTGACTTTTATTTCGCCTCAACAGACAAGCGCAATCCTGATGCTTAGTCACTAAACCTGTCTTTCAGAATCTATTATAAAGCGGTATGCTCTGAGGTCAATTTTCCGAGGTTTCGCTGAAGCCGTCTAGTTTAAACAGCTGTTCGTCAGGTAGCTCAAGGTGCATGCCACACGAAATTGCTGTTAGCCGCTTTCGCACATAATTAAGCTTCTTGCCATCAACCTAATCCGTGTCCGTGTTAGCCTCATGCCACTTGCGGTGAGAGACTAGTGGATCCGTCAACACTATATCTTTTGTAAACCAAATGAATAAATATCAAAGAGAGTGTAGGCTAACGTATTTGTGCCAGCGCTGGTCGAAAAAATGACAATCTGAAGTATATTTTCATGACCTTGTGGACAAAAGTGAGAGACTATCCTGAAGGACAAACGAGTGTTTAGATAATCAATCACGACAAAGCATAGAACAACGCAAAACCTTTAGTTGAGGTTCAGCAGTGAGGAAGACATTAGTGAATTTTATATGGTAAAACAAAACAGCTTGAGTCAAACAGTAATGAGAGGAAAATGTCTTCGAGAAAAAGCTAAAGTAAGGTAGCGAAGTTGAGAAGCCAACTTTGCTTAGATTCCTGGATGAAAAGGAAATGTTCTACCTACTGACTACGATCGAAGTTTTATGAATATTCTTTGAGTTTATCAGCTTATATTCATTTCGATCTCCTTGTTCTAGCTTACGGCTCATTATAAATGCGTCGCAGTACAAAACAATCAAATCTCTACTATTTACGGCACCGACAGTTTCATTGTTCATTTTACTTGAATTCACTGCCGCAGAGTTATCCGCTATGGATCTTTGAGACGCCCGTCTAGATCACTCTCTTTCATACGGTCTTGTTCATGGCCATTTCTTATAAGACAAACCGCCCGGTATTACACGAAATACTAGCTTGAATGGCGTTTGTTTTTGCTGTCTACTCTCAACTGCCCTAGAACCCGCTTTGTGCTTATCATGTTTGTGTGCTGACTCTCTATACTACCTGAACATCAGGAAGGTTCTAGATACACCACTATTTGTTCCGAAGAAGACATTGGTTTTTGGAATCAAGTCGTACTATCATCTATCCAGAATGTGCCATTGTGCTCCAGACAAACGCGGTCCAGATGCTGCATGTTCCCTTGATATATGAATCACTATTTGCTTTTGTGCAATAGCTTAGAAAATGTCGAAAACACAGAAAAATTAGTTGTGGACTGAGTGCGTTTCTGAAGACAGTCAAGGGCAACGCCAACCTCCGCAATATGTGCTTGCAGGGGATAGGTCAACAATAAGCAGATAGATTGGCTGCTGTCCAAGAAGATAAAGTCTTTAAAACATAGTGAAAAATCTCCCTGCTTATGGATACTACGCATGGTCTTACCATCACCAGCTGAGTACAGCTTTAAGTAAGGAAGACTTCTCATAGTGTTAGTGTCCACCCTTAATTTGTTCCCTATTATAACAGGAGCTGTTGGCGCTCACTGTAACCCGTCCGTGATGTGTGTGGATATTGTACGGTCATCTATTTTGAGGCTAAGATTTGAGCCTTGTTCACGACTGTTGAGGGTTTAAGACGTTACAGGTCCGCCACATAAAGACTTTCTCACCTCAGGAACCTCGTTCAAGATTTTCACCAGAAAAATGCACTTATACCTGTATGACGCTTTTCACGTACTCCGGAATCAAAAGCATTGGGAAGTCTAAACTGAATTGAATCGGCTATAATTCACGTTTGCGATAGCTAACCTGATCAAGACGAACATCATATGACTTCGAAATTGCACTCCAGCGAAAAAAGGAGTCAAATCACCGTTAAAGAACACTGGCATCCAAAAGTTGTACAATAATGATTTAGCAGAACCCTTAGCACAAAACTGCAGTAGCAGCAGAAAGAACTTATCCAGTGGTAACTGTCAGGCTGCTGCTCGAACCAAAGATTTCGGTTGCGCACAGTCAGGTTTCGAAAATGCGTGTGAAAGCAGAGTTTGAGAAAAAATTATCGATGACTGCTAGCAACCGATAATTGATTGGGTGGTTCATCGCTGTGAAGAAGCTGCGCCAACTTTCTATCAGAATGAACAACAATGAGAGCCAGACGATACGACGGCATTTTTTTCATTGATTGTTGGAGTGCTAAGTAAGTTCAAATAATCCTTGTAAATGCTAATGAGACCAAGTTCATTTTGTTCTGAACAAGGTGGATGGAATACCCTTTGAAGGAAACGAAGGCATGCATTTGTGTCACGGACAGTTGAGGCCGAAACTTACATTCGATTGAATTTGACACGATATGTGCAGTAGGGAGGGGCATCTAACACAGTAATTACTGTAGACAATGATCCCTTACTCTAACAGATAGGATTATGCTCGACGCAACTATGTAAACAATAGTGATCATATGTGGCAATGTTTTTTGTCATACTGATTCAGAAGGCGTCTTTCCTGAGGATGTTTATCAGATAGGGCAGCTATTGCTATCAGCACCGTATTCGCCCATGCTGAATCCCACTGAGAACGTCTGGAGCACGGTGAAGACGAGAGTGAATCAGCAGTTACAGGTGCACTACGACACATTAATAGGTGTTAATCTCGGTCAAGTGCTGAGCCAACAGGAATGGCGCATGCGTATTCTGGAACACATGGTCCATGCCACCATTAGGAACATCACGAGAAAATACCGTGCTCAATTTGTCTGCTGCACTGAACGATTCTGTGTGCGGGCGATGGGCGACAAAGACAAGTCTGTCAGTGAATGTCGAAAACCCTGTGCGAAGCCAGCACCACGATTGATTTCTTCACGCAAGAAAGTGGTTTCGCTTGATGGAAGACGTGCATTTTTTGACTGGTTATGCCATCACTTCATCGAAGAATGAGCGCTTGAATAATCTGAAACGGATGTGCAAAATTGTGAAGGACATACTTCCTAACAGTGACAGAACGTTCTGATCTTATTCGAAGAATCAATGGGTAGAGATACTAATATCCGGTGGCTATATGACAGTCATTTTGGATAGGGGTGGCCGAATTCACCGGAATATTGCGTTCTCATACCATCACATACACTGCAGCTAACCACAGTGCACTCGTACAACTTGTAGAATGGGCAGAGTAAGTCTGAGGTCTCTAAAAATCCTCATCACATCATGATATTTCTGGTTTCAAACGTCGTTTTATAGAGAGCCGCCCATGGATACCGACGCCCAAGAATTGTATTCAGCTATTATGTATGTGTCGTGCACGTGAGCACTATGTGCACTGTAAAGTAGAATTCTTCAAGAACGTGGTGACAACTGTTTGGGATCCGTACAAATGCGTGACTACTTAGCTTCTCCGTTAGTCGTATCGACTCACATGATATCATCCATGATACTCTTTTTTGTATATTTCTTTTGTCACTAGTCTTCCCGTACTAATTAGCTGTAAACTTTTCTCCGGACATGGCTCATCACAATTAGATGACAGCCGTCAATTCTTTCGATCTTTTCGGTTTTCTACCGAGTTGTGGAATTACTTGGAGCAACGACTGTGCGTCAGCCAACTGGTGAACCCGTATCTGCTTGCATGGAGTTTACTACTAACTTTTGACCAAACTTCGCGGCAATTTGTATAACCTTGAGGTAGACCTAGTATCTTGTGTTTCACGTATATCCACTGACGCTCAACACTGCAAATTGAGGACTTAAAGAGATAATACTTTTTTCTTACTTATTGCACTGTTTTACACACCATTCACAGTTGTTGCCCCTATTTGATCGGATTTAACCCTGTTGCTCTCGTTTTTACTGATTGAGCAGCACATTTGCTCCCTGTAATGTCGAAAACACGTGCTTCTAATCTCCCTCATTACCGTGACCACAGAATCTCGCCCGGGCGTCTATAGAGCGACCCGCAGACCCACAACAAACTTACCTTTTCATAGCTATAGAAAAGAAAACTGGGATATATACCATGGCAAACATGGTGACCTAAGCGCCGCGGATGCGAGCACCGATGTATCTGGGAATAGACTACTTCGCCAGTGCAAAGCTGTGTCCGTCAGTAATTTCACTCAATCTGGTTGCGGGTAGTTCTGTAGGGCTAGCTGATTGTAACAGACAGGAGAACAGGGAATTTTCAACAATTTCCGAACAAATGGGTTATCCTGATAGGTGGACTTCAGAAAATACAATAAGGCTCTGATGCTAAGTACACCCTCCGTACTTGTCGCGTTCGCTGCTGCGTACTATTCATGTCGTCACTCAACACTGTGTTTGATTGATTGGTCTGACTTACAGATCGTATTTTGCGCACGGCGATTTCGACACAGTCTTGCATAACGCCATTGGTACAATACCATTCTTAGGTTACACTCCAACTTTAGTAACAGTAGATTTTCTTCATCGTGAGCTAGACCTCATGAGTCAGTTAAATAATAAAGCAGTCCCGCTGAGGAATGTTTTGGGGCAGTAATTGAAGTGGGACTATTTCAGCATGCCCACCATAATATCAGGTGGTGGGCGTGCCAATTCAGATATCGTTCTAATGAACTTTTACCAACAAGGTCAACATAATAGGAAATCTCAAAATCACAGTCCCACTTGGTCTTGGTGAATACAAGATAAGTTAAACCACTTCTCAATGCGAAACTAGATAACGTAATCCCCAAAATATGGATCGGGAAATTTATCATATGGCGAATTTCACAAGGGTGAAGACATAGCTCAGCAACTTTGAATGGATTAACATCCTTAACGGATTCAGCTTAGAAATCATTGGCGGCTCAACGTTGAGGAGAGTTCTGATGCCTTTAATGACCATGTTTCGCTGAAGCGTCTCAACCTAGTAAATAGCGAAGATACCTTAGAAATAGAACCAAACGTCTGACCACATTGAAGAGCAGTCAACCGACTGAACCTGCGTTCACTGAGCATGTCGTGTGGCACAACCGCACCGCCACAACTATGAAAGATGATAGGTTTCGTTATCGACGCAGACTTGCTCAGAACCCAAACTTGAGTCATACACCTCTCTGAAGAAGCGTAGCAACACGATTCCAGTTTAACTTTAAATTTCTGGTGGATTTAGCAACTCAGATGTAGAAGCAACCAGCACTCTCTGAGTAATCAGTAAGTAAGTGTGCATAATTGCATATCACGAGCGAATTCTAAACACACCGGTCACATCCTGAATGAAGTATCCAAAATCGCAATGTTACAAATCAGAACGAAACCAAATAACCGGTTCACAGTCACACCTATCTTCGAAGGTGAATGCAGAGATCATCTGGCAACCTATCGAGCAACAGCGTTGCGTTCAGTGTTATCCATCGTATCGGGGATTTTGCCAGACGACTCAATTCTGACCAAAGTTGAAGACCTCGACAGAGCCAATAGACTTACAGACAAAATGTTTGAAATCTTTGTACATTTTTACTTGAGTGGCTGCACCCTCAACCAAGTTTTAGTCGACGTCTTCCTGGTTCAGGATTGGCGTATGGTTCGCAGCGCCTTCACCAGAAGAAGGTATTTAGTGATTACCTTTTTTTACACAGCACATAGAACCACTCTGCCACTCTGGTAGCACACCATATCTTCATAATATTGTGCTTTTTTGAGCAAGGGATATATGCGTCTCCGGTTACCAGCGCATTCGTCAGTTAAGTGGACAATTTAAAAAACATTTTGAACAATCTGATAAAATTCTTGTGATGATGATAATGGGTATTGCCGAGCGTCGTCTCACTCGGAGTTTTGAACCAACCCTTTCATTGTTCTGTGAAACACATCTTGGAGTCAAAAGGAATTCTCAGAGAAAAATGGCATCTGCATTTCGGATGTTGATCTTTGTGGTCAAATTCTCTGAAGATAATGCTTAATCTTTGCTTCGGATCAAGTGATCCCTAACCGTAATGCTTAAATGTACTGCTGAAAATGTGTGCATACACGTGGGTGTTTAGGCTAGGAGACTTACGAATTACACTGCACAATTTATCCCTCATCAATTTACAATATATGCTGCACTTTACACCATGCACCACTGGCGTGACTTACAGGCGACGGTTCTCACCCTGATGGTCTGGAAGGACAACACACCTTGCGGTAGATGTTTAGACACCTTTAAGAATAAACAGTCTAACAATCACAGACTATATATTACTGTCAATTTATTAAGCGCGTTGGCAGTTGTTTTTACGCCATCTGGTAAACATTTGCGTTGCATGCATTTGAAGAGATCTCTATCTCAAGTGCTGTCGGCACTATTCACGCAATTACACGCTGGCTCAGGTTCTCACACAGTAGCCAAAGGCGGGTTATCACGTTGCACGTCTTTTTCTCCCATGGTATATTTATTTATTTGTGCAGCTTTGTCTTTGGTGATTGATAAAGTTGTGATCTGATTCGGTTCATTAATAGAATGGTAACATTGCGGGCAAAACTCGACTGAAAAAGGGATCATTTCAAAGATCGTTAGTTCACTGTCGCCAACTTCATGGCAATCCGATTCGTTCATCTACCTGTGCATTTTTCTTTTAACATGACATACAGGTACAGTAAAATCATGCATAACTGAGTGGTGCTAGAACAAAATGCGTTCATTTGGAGGGCAGGCGAGCCTTGATAATTCAACTGACTAAATGACGCTGGGTGGTATATCAATTTACTAACGATCCCTATCTAAATAGGTGTCAGTGGG
The DNA here is from genome assembly GCA_008508345.1 of Paragonimus westermani. Classification (NCBI taxonomy): domain Eukaryota; kingdom Metazoa; phylum Platyhelminthes; class Trematoda; order Plagiorchiida; family Troglotrematidae; genus Paragonimus; species Paragonimus westermani. The sequence goes on from QNGE01001690.1 coordinate 68,759, forward strand.
CTTAGTAAAATTGGCGCACAGTTATTTTGACTACATGAGAAAAGGTAACTGTTGCCACCTGCACACACAATATGCCATTCTTTCACTCATTTTAATCAGTATCGCAATCATCTGCAGACGGTTTTTGAACAAACCCATGATTGTTTTCTCTGGCTGGCAACTCACTAAATCATGATGACACAGCCTGCTGTTTGCGTCTGTCGCATGAAATTCGACAACTGCCTTCGTAATCAATCGTCTGAATGGTGTGCCAAATTGTAGTTCAACCGGCCTATCGGTTAAAATAAGAAAATTTAACACGTACCACCTCATTCGCCTGGTTTGGTTGTCGTGGACTGGGGTTGTGGCTGCATAAATTATGCGCATTTAAATAGTCTGATTCGCTTGGATACCACTTGTAGAACAAATCTCGAGGTTGACATGCGTAACGTTCTCTAAAAACATGCAATCTGATCAACTTTTACTGGAAGTTGGGATAGCTTCAAGAACTAAATAGTAGGCAGTCTACGTTATAAGGTGACAATCTACAGCCAACGATCTTTGGACTCTCAATCTAAAACCATCTGTGTTAAATCTACCACGAGGCTCCACTCGTGAATCCGTTTCGCACACTTAAGCCTATTTTACATAATAAATGGACTCATTAGGATGGGGATTTCCAGTGGGTAGTGCGACAAACCCTGACATATTTTTTAAGTGACTACCAGCGGTTTGTCACTCACCTCATTGATAAGCAAAAGCCATTCTGACAACCTAGTGCAACTGCCGTTAATCAGAACTAATTAGCAGTCTAATCAAATGAATGGACATTTCTGGGTCTGAGTGAATCAATTTCCATGTCAAATTGCAATCTCGATGTGAATGCCTGTTGGAGAGTAATGCACGAGTTTGGTGGAAATTGTTCACTGTCACAAACTTCAACTGGAATAACCTATAGTAGGAACAGAGGGAATGTCAAAAGCACATTTCATTTTGCACCGGCGGAAGATGTTTAAGTCAACCATGACAAAAAGTGCTCCAAATATTTATGTCGTCAGCTTGACATCCCTTTATATTTTGCCCTATAACCGTGTATGCCTCTTCAAGTACACTCAACTCACTGGTAGTTTCCCATGGGGATTCAAGTAGCTTTCTAACATTAGCTACTGAGCTGTTCATACCTACGAAATTTCGCGTACGCTGCACCACCGGACTGTTTACAGCTCGTTTATCTTGTTCGCAAGAATGGAACCCAAGCGATGACGCTACTTTGATAGTCGGATGATGCGTCACTGAATATTGATGTGACTGGTAGCGTTTCTACTCTTATTCTGAGCCGTGATAATATTCCTCCTTAACCAACACTTCCCCTTGTGTTGTTATGATTCCATCTATAGTTTGAACTGATGTACTTAGAATTAATATTAGAAGCTCACTAACGGCAACACTGGTAGAGGCGAATTAATGTACTGGTGTTGCCAGATCGCACACCGTATAGCCCTAAAGCCCAAAAATCTGGATTAAGATCTTTACGGCACAACCAACCACCTATCGGAAGGTCAGACGAGTTAAACAACTTTGTTCGAAAAAAATGGGATGAAATGCAACAGAAACCAGCGAATAAAGACCCAGTCTACCTGATGAACAGCTGTGCATTAGTTTCTTATCATTGCTTTACAGATTGGGAATAACACAACGTTTCGAGCAAGTTGTAATACTCAACGTTTCAACCACCTCGGGTGGCCTTCCTCAGGAGTGTTGTAATCGAAATCGAAATTCGATTACAACACTCCTGAGGAAGGCCACCCGAGGTGGTTGAAACGTTGAGTATTACAACTTGCTCGAAACGTTGTGTTATTCCCAATCTGTATATCAATAACATGTTAAACACGACGCCCAAACTATTCAACTTCATTCGTACTACATTTGGTGCGGATATCTTACAACAGTTTCTTATCATCTTAACATTTTCAGGCTCAATGCACGTAGTAATCGGAGCATGGTTCTGTGGTCATCAGTCATTAGAATCCTAAGCGTTAAAAGAAGGTTTTGGTGTTTATCCAAAGCTGACTGTACCGGATGGCTTCAAAAGCCAATAGGAAAAAAGAGTAACAATACAACTAGAGGTGCTTGTCTCAAACATAATACATGTCAGTGGATTATGGAATGTAATGAGGCGGGATGAAATTAAACTATGGGGAAAGCAATTATACCTCGAACCTAGGCAATCCAGCACGAAACAAGTTCACTTCAGCAGACAGAGCCTTGCTAGCACTGGTGTATGGGAGGTAATACCCTCACAACACAGTTGTTCAAGTTGCTACGGCGTTTGGAGACTCAAAATTGCGTCATCGATACGTGCAAAGAATCTTCATTCAAACCGATCTACCGGTGACAGTGTTACAACTGGTGTATGGTGTTCCAGGTTGGACATATCCCAACACAAAATGTTTACATTTCAGACGGTTTCTCTGGTGTTGCAACTTCAACAGGTTACAACGAAGGCAATGATTCTGACTAAGAATTGAAAAATGCCTCAAAAGATGCGAAGCATGACGTAGCATTTTGTAGATCAGAAAAGAACACAACTTGGATGTTGATAGTATACGGAAAATTGGCCCGGGTTATGCCATTTTTTCCTGCAACGAAAGTGGGCTTTAGTACACACTTAGTAGCCGTACAATACACTCTCTCAATCAGTCAGATATCTTTCATATCGCACAGTTGAAAACCTTGAATGGTTAATGTTGTATACGCGTCAAGACCGCCTGTGTGCTCCATACTCGTGCCAGTTCTCAAACTGCGTTCTGACTGACCGCCCCTTCAGCGAACAACTGCTCACTCGCCCACACACTTAAAATAACGCTACCGCTTGTAAATGCGACGATACAGTATGTTCTTCTCTCCACCGTTATTATTGTTCGTAGGGCTCACTGCTGATTAGATCCGATTAGAGATACAACACTGGCGTCGCGCTAAACGAACCTGTCCGATGAATGCTAATCTGCAACCTCCGGAATCCTATTGGCGTGATGCTGCCATACGGTCAACCGAAAGTGGTTGGATACAGCGAAAAACTAGATTTACAGAGTATTTGGATTTGCTACTAATTGATACTGCTTTCAGTGAAAGCCTGAAGTTAAAGCTGCTTCGTCATTTGCTGGGTAATGAAGGACAACAACACTTCGACGCACTTGAGTTGCAGTCGGAAATTTTGTTAAACAATGCTTTCGTTATACTTGACCGAGAGTGGGGGTGCAGAACAGAAGTATTCACTGAAAAAGTCGGGTTTCTCCAATTGAAACAGGACGCTCTGGAACTGTTGGAGCAGTTTAAATCCCCTCTTACCCGAGCAGTCCGACGATGTGCTTATTCGAGTATTCCAAGGAAAAAGCCTGAAGACTTTTTGTGTACCCACCACTGAAATGAAAGATAATCGCGTCCGCGAGACACTACCTACTGAGGATACAGCAAATTCGTCCAGGGATGAAGCTGTTGGACTAACCAACATTAAATCGTGAGTAATTGAACAAATTAGAGAGTCTGGTGAAGAAGCGGACAGTCTTGGTACCAGCATCATACAGCATTCCTTTCCCACACCTTCGACAACTTCTCCAGTGTTTTAGTATTGTGGCAGTAACTGTCATAAAGCAGACTTCCAGACATGACCGGCCCGTAAACTTGGCTACAAGAGTTGCAGTCAACAAGGAAATTTTGCTCGATGCTGTAGATCCCGTCAAATGGCGCAAGTGAGACAAAACACTTCTGGTGATGACGTGCCATTTTTATTGACAGAAAGCATTTATTCAGTAAGGAATCCTACTCCTACTGAAAGCAACAGCACGGGTTTTCAGAGCCCAAGCGCCTTCCACCGGACACAAACGGTGGCCAATTGTGCATATCGGCGTAAGACATCCATTGAGACGGAACTCGATTCCGCACTTCCGATAATTCAACCGCACCCAATTCCTCTGGCCAAACAAGAATCAGTGACTGTTTTCATGGAGGAAGTGGTTTTGAACGGCTCGGTCGAACAAATCGATAGTTCCAAGCAGATTCACTCTATAGTCACGATGCTACAAGAGGGCGGTACGATACGAATATACGATGACTGGAAGGTGGCAAATGGTCAAGCTGTGGTGGTTACATTCATACTCATGACAGTCGATGAGCTACAGGCCAAGATGGCTGAAACTCAGTTTTCCTCAAAGTCGGATTTAAGAAAAACACACTCCTACATGCCGTTAACGCCAAAATCTAAGTACCTTGCAGCCGATGGGCTTTCCCACCGTTAAAAACGTCGTCGTACCTACCGGTCAACTTTGCAGAAAACCAGTATCAACAATACACTCTGGGACAAACGTTCGCCTAGAGGAAGAGCGGCACTGTTGCGACCGATTGGAGTGGCTCGAGCCCGTGGGCCTTGAACGTGCGAGCTTTCAACCGGCCGCAAGGTCATCGCCAGACAGCTCTGCATATCACGTGTGAGAACAGACGCACACAAACTGTCACATCAACCATGTGTGATCCCTGACAAACCGGTACAACAACGTAGATCTGCACATCACAGGACACGGAGCATACGCTACGTTTTCGACGGACTTTTGAGCTATGATGGAGGTGGTGTTGTATACGCGTCAACGGTGCCTGTGTGCTCCACACTCAAGCCAGTTCTCAAACTGCATTCTGATTGACCGCCCCTTCAGCGAACAACGGCTCACTCGCCCACACACTTAAAATAACGCTACCGCTTGTAAATGCGACGATACAGTATGTACTTCTACTGACTCACGTGTTCCCTCTACCGTTATTGCCCGTAAGGCTTACTGCTGATGGAACCGGAATGGAGATACAACAGTTAACTGTAAATAAAGGCGTACCAGTTAGCCGAACATTAGAAGGAGACACGTTAGGGAAAATTCAACGTCTAAAACAACTGAGTTTTCTTGGTTTTGTTAGCTTTCTTAAGTATCATGGCACAGTTAAATGACAGGCCGGGATCTTCTTCAACAGTCGGTTATATCTACGGTGCATGGCTCCACAAATGAACTCTATTGGTGACGAGTAACAAATGTGCATCGGCTTCGTAGTTAATAACATTACTGCTAGTAGTTAGTCAGACCCAACGTTGAAAAGTCACGGCTTCTGCTGGATTCGAACCAGCGACATACTTGAGTCTCATGTGAATAATCAAACCTGCCGAATTACTCACTAGTAATACAATTTGTTTGTTTACTAGTGGCATTGGTGGCTTCCAGCGTGAATTACTCGAGAAATCATTTCGAGGCAGTTGATCCCCGGATCACTTGTTGGATTCCATATGAGACACTGAGACGAGTAGGTAACAGATTCCAAATGTTAGATTTTCGAGCTCTTGGAGTGGCTCCGTAGCTCAGCCTATAGGGCGCTTGGCACGTTCAAGCATGCTGTTTTTGTCGTTGGCTCATATCTAGCCGAAGTCCTGACTTTCACAATCGCATCTCCTTTAAACCACCAAATCTGACAAACTACCTTTTATTATTATCATTACCATTACTGTCGTCATTATCATCATCATTATCATCACCATCATCATCGTTTTCAGCTTCGAGGCTTGTCCGAGAGCCTCAAAAGCCATTGGTCTTTACAGAGACCCCTGAAAATACAGAGGAATATACAAATGCACACGATTAAATAGGAAATAGAAAAAATTGTTGAGTGGTCCAACAATTGATGAGTGTGCAATTTCAGTATCTCCGTTATCGGTCACGAAATTGCACATATTCCAGCTATACGTCGACAAACTCACGCGCTGTTCATGCAGTCAAGCTATATGGCAAAGATAATGGTGATAGAATACCGAGAGTCTATATGCATCTGCATGAATGGCTCAGACGTCCGATTCATAGTTGTTCCGATACCCTCAAGACAAGAATTCGGGCTTGAAATTCCCTTATAAAAAAGAAGGATTGTAATCAAATTGAAATGAGCAACGGACTTTGTCACACAACGGAAACGGTAAGTTGGATCCTTCAGTGAGAACGCTTACACATGCACACATACACACGTGCTGGAATCTGACCGGTCCAATAATGACCGAAGTTAACGTCCAACAGAGACAAATATGACGTCGAATTTGTTCGCCCAATCCGACTTTCCAGTCAGAAGCTTGATAGTGGAGTGATCTTCTGTTGGAGTGTTCTTCGCGCCACGGTTCGTTATGTCAACGAAACGACCAAGCTTTCAACTTGGCATATTTCAGTGAGAACTGATGAGTTTACCTACTTGCTGCAGTCAGTGTTCGGCAAGTGTATGGTTTTCTCGAAATTCCCACTTAACAGTGGCATTGTTCCCATTTTCAACTTTCAGATGAGGTTGGTTGTGGCGATCCGGAGATTTGTTTAAGGACTTGCGGTAAAACTAGCGGGTGCACTGATATCGCCTATCCACGACTGGTGCTGCAACTGCTACCTACTGGAGCCAAGGGATTGATGCTAGCCGTCATGATCGCTTCGTTAGTCTCCAGCTTGACCAGCATATTCAATTCCAGTTCGACGTTGTTCACCATGGATATCTGGCGTCGCATCAGACCTAGAGCAAGGTCAGCGGAGCTAATGATCGTCGGAAGGTCAGTGTCCTCATTCATGAAATCATCTATTCAACCACTGAATCTGTTGTCGATTCTATTAGTAGATGTATTTCGGTGTCAAAGTTCTCTTTGCTTTTGATATATGACCACACCGAAAGTAGTGTTAAAGTTTAACAATACACATCCGAATGACCAGTATATGGAAAAGCTGAGACGTTCTCCTTTTTGTCTGCCTGTACACAGAAGTTTATCGGACTGAAGTAAACAATAGCCTGCTCGCACGAGTGCCTTGCTCTAGAATTCTTGCCTTTCTGCTGACTATAAGAAGCAGCAACAATAGAAATGAATTCAAATTTTAGGAAACCGAACAAGCATTTCATAAGCATCAAACGGTAGCCACCTGGATCAGACCAATATGGGAATGTATTCGATTTGGTGAATCATCTTCAGACGCCTGTCCACTATCTAAACCTTATCGTTCAGCTAGTGATTTCCACCAGTATTTTTCTTCTCATCTATCAGAGTATAACGATGGATGTTCGATTATTTCGCAATACAACGTATAATGCAACTTCTAATCTCTCCTGTCACCACTTGCAGCAGTAAGTCAATAGTTGGTACTGATGTTCGATTGCCATACAACTAGGAAGAACAAACGCAGATAAATTTCTAGGTGAAGAAAGGGAGAGGACTTAGTTCACCAGAAAACCTACGTCTGGGTGAAACCGTCGCACTCAATGTCCACCCCATGAAAACAAGCAATCGAGTTTCAAGTGGACGTACGACCACACTCATATTTTTCCAACCACATATCCATTTCACAGAGTGTCCACGTTAGTCCTGATCTGCATTTCGGTCGCTTGGATTCCGGTTGTGAAATCCAGTGGTGAGCTGTTCCACTACATCCAGTCCGTTACGAGCTATCTGGCCCCACCGGTCTGTGTGGTCTTCTTGATGGCCTTGTTTTGTCCGCGATTTAATGAACTGGTAAGTTATGTGGTAATGTACTGTGCAATATTCCAGCGACATTTTGTCACGTTACCATGAATTTAAGTTGGCGTAAGTGGTGAAAAACTACCGCACGTACAACTAACCTCTGATCTTTCATTGAAATTCTCTTGCATGAACCTTACTACTTACAGTAGCCACTGAATATTGTTTGTGGAGACCATATTTAGAGGGGGGGAAAGCATAGGCAGCCCAGACATTGACTTTGCCAATTTAATTGTGGTGAAAATCATCTCACGGATACTCTTTCACAGATTCATATTCTTGATAAGAAGTCCACAGGTATGGTCTAGTTTTTGACACACTGTTCTTGCTTCTGTCGCTTGTTATTCAAGGGCTCACTTTCACCTAAAACACCTCAGGCTCCACTTATTCCAGTTCTCAGTTCTTTATTCTTGGTTAGTGTTGTAGCCCAGTAGTTTCCACACATTTTAGCTTGTAACCTCTTAGGCTTCGTAAGCAGAGTAGCGCGGTCCTTTGGAAATATTCTGCCTCGCATATCACTCTTACCTCAATTAACATGTATTAGGTCTTCAACGTAAAGGAGGGAGCAACAGAACAGCACCTGCTACTGTTAAAGAAGCAGCCATTGCTCATCAGCCATCATCTGACTCCGAATAGTTTGATTCTGAATACGGCTGCTGGGCAAGTTAACCCAGTGTAGAATCTGTACTGGTCGGTGAGTCACTATCTCACCTAGCATATCAAATCACTGACTCTGTGAGTCGCGAGGGCCCCAGACTGGGAGACAAGCCTGATCTACAGTGGCCAAACCCTTCGTGAACAAACTCGTTTATCTGATGACTGGGAACAGTGGTGGTGTTGTTCGTAGCTCGGGTTGATGGTTTTGGTATTGATATGTTCGCCGAGCTTGGCATTTAGGTTGCAAACGTTGCAAACGGTTTTAACCGCAATGTTGTTATCTCGTTGACAGTTTTCTTTGGAAAAACTTTTGCCCTAATAGGAAATGAAGTGGTTCGCAACCAAACTTCGGTGCACCATAGAAGTGAATCGGATTAACTTTTGTTATCCACACAAGAAGCGGCCATTCGTACGACATTGTAAAGTTTGAACGACAACCAGCAAGTCGATTAGGAAGTTTGACTTCCAGTTTGATGATGACAAAGGCCAGAAAGTTACGACTGGATGCGCACATATATGGAATTTTTAAACCTAATTACTTCTGTTGAGTGGAACTTAGAAGTCGAATACTTTGGTATAACTGTTATCAACTACTTACCTCTACTGACGACCCAGAAGGCCGAGCACTGACCAACATCATCGGACAGGCAGTCAATTGACGAGTAGATCTAAGCTAATATGTCCTATTCTCAATTTTTGGCCGGTTATTATACACGCCAGACATGCATTCTTTCTCCGTGCTTCCCGAGCATTCGTGTAGATATTGACGTTACCAAATTTGACTAGCTAGTCTCTCTTTGTCTAATCTGTTAAACACATGGCGTCTGCACCTTTCTATGGTTCAGTCCTTTTTCTTCTCATTTAGTGGGCAGAAGACAACAGCCCTGTCATAAAACTTGGAGAACCTCCACAACTTAAGAGTTGTAACACCTAACAAGCAGCGTCATTTCAGGTCCCTCTGTATAAAGATAACGCTAACCAGTAGCAAATGTTTCATTTTAAGCATAACGTAAACAGTTTATCACCATTCCCAAATGTACCACATAACCTAAGCAGCTGTGATTGGCAAAGGACATTACGAACATTTATTTTGTAGATTACCACTTAATTCGCACTCTAGAAAGGTTGTAAGCAGCAGTAACGGCAAGCTGGATAATTCCGACTGACTGTTTCAGGTCCGAGAGGGGAGGCCAAGAAAACCGGATCTAACCAGTTTGTTTCTTTTGATATTTGTGATGCTCACATTAACGTGAAGGGCAGTCATCGAAAAGAAAGAAGTATTCCACTAAGTCACAAGAGCAAAGCAGTATTATGAGTCTAATGATGTGGCGATTCAATAAAACCCTAAGGCGATAACCTAGAAGAGTAACTAACGACTTCAGATTGAAAGTCATTCCAGTAAGAATAACCTCGCAAGACAAGAACTGTTACCTAATTAGGGACCAAGGTTGAGACCTGTAGAATTTCTTAACGAGAACTTTTTGACCGCCATCAGCTAGTGACATTATGATTTGTTGCATGAGTCCTAGGCTAAATAAAACATGTATGGGTCAGATCACCGCGAGGAATTCATAAGTCAAATGGACAGAATTCGGGAATCTCAAGAATAAAGTCCTATTTTATGGTCAACTCCACCAACCCACCCGCGAGCTGAAACCTTTGCAGCTTCAGTGAGTAGTAGAAAAAGTGGTCATCACTACAGCTCCCTTAGACATGTCAAAAGTGACCTCGTCCTATTCCATTGTTATTTTCTAGATTTTTGCTACTAGGCCACTCATGAGTAGGCCAAAATTATGCCTAAATCACTTGTACTACATGAAAAGCGTGTATCCATTTACCCGCAAGTGTGAACCCGGATACAAAATCGGGAGTCCAAACCACAGCGTTTACTCAAAAAAACAGGTCTATTGATCGAGTTGGGTTACTGCATGACTTCAACACAACAGCCAAATACCGCCTAACATAACACCAAAAATTAAGGAGGCAAGATCGGACACCTATGTTGATCGCCATCTGATGTGAAGGATGCTCGACCGAGCAGCCCACAAATGCACACCTTGAACTCAGAACAGTCACACGACTGCAGCAAATTGATTTACTTTACTCACGCTGCACTAAGATAGAGGCAGCTTTACAGATCGTGCCAGAAAACCAAGTCAAAAGCAGCCTTTATGTACAAAAACATCACGAACGCTGATTGAGAAAGGGAATACTGATGCTGTAACATTCGTCGCAAGGTAAATGCCATTCGCGACCAGGTCGAAAAACTGCCGCTTCCTTGTATATATGATTCTGTCTGTGTGTAAGAAGCCTATGCACTGTGATGGCCGGGAGCAACTTGGAAGCGACAGAGAGGGGGCTAATGCCTCCTCACTTATCACTCAATGTCCAGGAGTCTTTCTTGAAGATGGAAATGGGTGTTGATAAGCACCAATAGTGAGGCACCTCGGCAGTCTCTCAAATGGGAGGGACTAATATGGTCTGTTCAGGCAGAAATCGTCCATCGTCATCTCTGAAAAGTGCTGGATAAAGAAGGACTGGAACTGGAGTTGTATTATGTAACAATAATTTGAGCTCCAAAGCCACTTCGATTTCTGAGGGAAGATCGCCTGCAGTGTCACACTTAGCCACACAGTCTCTATCATTTACAGCTGAACCAGTTGTATCAAATCAGTCAAACTATTCCTTAAAGTGTTCAGTTCATTTGTCAAGCCGCTGCGACGAGCTGTAAATTCGTGAGCCGCCTTTTTCACGTACGACATAATTATACTCACAGCCAGCACAGTCAGAAAAATCGGAACCTTACTCCCCTCTGATAAAAATGCTTTTTGATTCTTCTTTATTGGCTCAGAGAATTAAGATTTACGGTCCTCGCGCAGACCCTTCATACGTCTGCGTTTCAGTTCATCGCGGTCGTTGTAGTATTTGGACTCTGAGAGATCAGTATACGTTTGTTCCTAAGTTTCGTTGAATCAACAGAAACCCGCTTCCGTCGCTTTTCCAGTGTTCCTTTTGAAGAGACCTCTTCAGTGCTCGTTTGGGTTACTCAACTGTTTTAACCCGAGCAGTTTATCTGTCAATGCTATTAGATAGGCGTATATTACACTCTCGTAGCTCACTTTCCGACTTATTACTTTGTGCTTATGAACACATCATTTCTAAGTAAAGTATGTATCAAAACGAGCATGAATAACGGCGTGGTCCGTGTCAAGGTGATTACTTCAAAAGAGTAGACAGTCATTAATGGAGTGGTGCCACCGATAGCTGACGACGGCATGATCAACTTGAATCCACGGTTGAACTGGACGGGATGGTCTCCATGTGCGGCATTAACGTCATTTGTGCTGAACTGCTTCACTATGTACACAGAGTCCGTGAGATGTATGTTAATGTAACGTTATTATTGTTATTACTAGCCTTATTGTAGCCTTATTGTAACACCCGACTGTCAGTGACAGTCCACGGCCCACGGACATCGAACATAACACTCAGCCGCTTCTCTTCCGGAGTAAGACAATCGAGTTTTGCGTTCCTGTTACTAGCAGGTTTAACAATATCTGACTGTTTTTTCACGGAAGATTAGACAGGATACAATATAGTGCGCACTTGATGAAGCGTATGGTAACCCAGCAGTCTTTCTGATCAGGATTGGAAGACTTTGACTGAAGTGCTAAATCTGACGGCAAATTGATGACTATCCACTGGAATCCGGGTCTCGCAGATTACGGATGTTAAAAGCGCCAATATTAACCCGGTTATCACGGCGTGAACAGAGAGCAGCTAGCAGAAAATGAGGAAGGTGGCGGAAACGAGTGGACTGGGTCGTCAAGGTAACGACAACTTCCCATAATTCTTGGTCGTCCAAACTGCAGAATAGGTTTGACTTGAGAGACCCCACCTTGGATGTGGAACTCATAAACCTGACTTGCCAGTCAACAGGAAATAAGGTTTTCTTGACTCGTTCAGCAAGAGAGACTGTTCTGGCCTGAGAACACAGCTAACAAGACACTGATGTCTGATCACTGATGAGCACTGTAGATATATGCGAAGTTTCTGAATGGTACCAAACGTTTTCTACCGTATTGGTCAATAAGTCTGTACTCAAGGCCAGTCATTGAGCTTTGGGAGTGCTTTCTTTGTCTTAGGATACCCTCTTCAGCTGCCTCCTTCTTGAATCGGGAGAAAAAAGTGCCACAGATAAGGAAATAGCTCTGTTGCATGCCTGTGTCTCACTACATAAGTACTCTTACGCAATCAGTAATCCTGGAAGCCTGATTATAGGAGCTTTCACCGTTGGATGCAGACAAACATGGGTCATTTTGCATGCAGCACGTAAAGGAACAGTATCTACTGGTGAGGAAATGTTCTTTCTGAATAGATTCGTGCAGAATCCTCATTCCAGGCCCATCGATAGCTCCCAACGAAGTGCTCCAACCTAACGTCAACATAGCCTGAATTCTAGGGTTTGGATGGGATTTGTTGGAACACGATTTGTCGTGTCTTTCTTTTCCGACAAAAATGTTGCGGATAAAGCCTTTAGTCACATAATCATAGATAGACTAGGATACTCCTGTCTTCAAATGTTAAAACAGTGTTGTACCAGTGTTGGAGCAACTGTGACTACTTGGGGACACAGGAGTGTCATACTATGTGCACGAGAACCTCGGTGAAATGCTCGGATGGCGATGGACCGGTCGCAGCGGACTAAAGGAGCAGCTCCGGTGGTCACCCGATATTTTCCTATCTGATGTTTTCCTTAAAGGCTACCACAAACGCATGGTCTACAGAGGACGTCCACAAACACTGATGTAACTCAAAGTGGCCGTAATCTTAGAATGCAATGCACTTTCTGAGACTACTTTGCAACGTGAGCTGCTTTCAGGTCTAAGAATTATACCTTCGTCTAAGCTAAACTACAAAAGTGTAGATTTATGGTTCATACACTGATGCTTCCTTTTCTTTTTAACTTTACGTGACAATACGGTCAACCTGTCGTTATAGCGCTAGCGGTAATCACATACTTTGTAGATTCTATCAACTTTGATTGAATTACGGAATAGGATCAAACATACTGCGGATTACTAGCTCACTAAGGTAAGATTTTAGGTCGTGTGTAATGGAATACCACAAAGTAGGTATTTTTGTGCACGGTGCTTTGAGCCATTATTCACAGATGCGCGCTAACCATATGTACTACATGGAGGGACGCCGAGAATGGAGACGAAATATTTATGGCACGGCTATTGCAGATGGCCTCCTATAATACTGTAAACAACGCCGACAGGCGTCCATCAGGATGTGAGTAGTTTTAGCCAGTGGTATACAGTAATATCCAATTGCTGCGCGTGGTTTATGTATGGAACACAAAAAGATGTCTCAGTATTGGTAGTTGTTTCCCTCGAAATAACACACTGTTCTCTTAGTCGCGATCCACCAACATGATCTGGTTTTAACATGATGTTTTGTCCAGTCCAATTTGCATACGCAGTTTTCCAGAGTGCAAACACTTCAACCTGAACGACATTTCTGAACGAGCTGCTCACGCCGACCTCAACAGCACAGCAAGTTGCCTTCGCCATGACACGCGAGGCGGTCAATCAATACATCTAGGCAAGGGGTGGAAGGATACAACTCAGTAACAAGGCCAAAAAATTGAGGCATGTTAAGCGACGTTTCCCATTCCGGTAGCACGGCTATAAAACATCACGTCAGAGTCCGTGAATGGCGTGGTAGGTCCGAAAATGCAGCATGACATGCCTCTGATTTCACGGGGAAATGGCTGGTTTCCGATCAGTCTTTTAGTAATCTTCTGGTGATCTAGTAGTCTGTTTCGCACACGAATGTAGCGTTTAACTACTTATCATCTGTCGAGACCGTTATCGTGATAACACAATCCGTTAGAGATATACTGTGTTTTCACTTTGCTTAGTGCACTCACTGATGCACAGTGGCTCCTAGCATAGTGGTTGCCTTTCAGATGCTGAATCGTTTGCAGAGTCATTTGAACAGCAGGTGTTACCAATCGCGGGTCATGGTGGCCAAAACACCGGCGCGATGGAGCCGAACGACTTGACATGAAATGCACGCACACCCCCGTGTTGTCTAGTTTGGCTGTGGTCACACTGATGTGTTGAGGCCATTCACCAGCCCGAATCGGTTAGCAGACCTGGTTTTTGAGTAAACGGTCTGGCTTGAACTCCAGATTTTTTTTCCGGGTCCACATTTGTGGGCAGTTAAGTGCAATGTGAACATATACACCCACACACGAAAACCGGATCATGTTTATTCGATGGCATGGAACACTTTTACTGCGCGTATGTGGGCGGGCAAGCCGCTGGATAAGTCTCTGTTTTCCAGCGAATTTAAGTGACGTTCATTCAAACCATCGATTTCATTCCAGCGTAGGTTTTCAGGTTTCCGTGACCGAATGTCGGTTTGGACGGCTGAAACCGACCGTGACCTGTATCGTTAAGTTGACAGTCATCCCATTGCCGATCGCACTAACCATCAACTATCCAGACTGTTGATCGTTCATGCAAATTGCAGTCTGGCTAGGCTCATCTGATTGACTCGGTGGAACCATGAATTGATCAGTCATCAAATGGCCGCAGATGAACTGAAATCAGTAACATAAACGATCCCAAATGAGCTTTGGTGGATAATAGAAGGGCGCTCGTGAGAAGTCCATCATTGTGACCACATCTATCTGGTCACTCAGATGCACACAAACGAATTCCATGCTACCCCTAACCGACATGCGTGTCCGTTTTTTTGTGTGCAGTGAGTTTTTCGGGTTGTAACACAAGTCACAGATCGTGATGAGATGCAGATATCAACCGGGATAGACCACACAATTACGATATGGAGGTGCACCCAAGAGTTATATGCGCAGTATCCCCGCAGTTGTGAATTTAAGCGTGCAAAACTCAGGACTATAGGTAACGTAGGTCGTAGTAACGTGGCAGCGTAGGATATCAGGAGTGCGGCTGCAGATATGTTGATATTCCTGGATTGGTGATGGGATTGAAGAATGTTAATGCCACAATGAATGTTTATTGAACTAAGTGGAGCCGGAGGCACCCATTTGGATGTAATGATCATATAGCAAGGCGGATATCAATGGCAACGTAGCACGTGAGAAAAAACATTGTGTTGTTTGACTGCTCTTCAAAGGTTTTTCTCGTGATGTTAGTTTTACTTGGCTAGAAGCGATTAGTACACTTCGATCGCTCGTCTCCATCACACAACTTCCTACGAGTCTCTTTCAGCTGCAATGAAATTCATCGACTGTTGGCCTTCTCACTGACTTGCTTGTCGGTGATGATGACGTTAACACTTGGCGTGCTTTTACTTCTACTCGGAAACCATGGGTTCGGTTTTCAGGCTCTTCATACTTTACAAATTAGAAGAGACTGTGGATGTCAAACGCTACACGGAGTTTGTGTACTTAGCAAGGGACTTCCTAAGTGTCAGCCTTATTGCACCCAAGTTCCGCTGGTCTCTGTGAACAAGGTTCGTTGATAGGACAACGTCAAAAACGGTCGTTCTTTTGCAGCCTCTTGTGCGAATGTAAAGATACGCTTGATCAGCCTGAACGAACTCACGCCAATTCATCCCCTGTCTCCCAACAAGCCAGGCAGTTGTGCTAGTCAACCATATATTTGGCCGAATTCATTTTTGTGCCTCAGTGAGGAGCGACAAGCTAGCAGCGTTAAAGGCATCTTTTTGAAGAGCTTATCATCAGCCAAGAATCACTCTGATTGTGTGATAATTTCTTTTGGTCAACTGATCTGATTGAAAGTGGTGCGGTTTCAAGCAAAGTCTCTCAGTACTACTCTCTCCAAACGGCTCCGGAGTCCTTCACTACAGAATCAGAAGATTGAACTATCAATAATTTCCGTGGGATTTCGTGATCTGTAACGGTACTTTATCGCGATCCTACATATAATGTCTGCTTGCTGATCAGGTATGACCACTGCTTCAAGCGATCTCGCGAAGCGACCCATCATAACCACAACGTACTGCGTATCGCAAGTTGTTGATGGGGAAAGCCCACCACGTTCACCCATCGGGGTTTCCCAGTTTCACTGGTTGATCGTGCCTTATTCTCACTTGCAGCTTGGTTGTTTGTTTGCAAGGTGTAGGCACCTTGATGCTGAATGTTTGAATATGGACGTAGTCATTTTCAGTAGTTAGGTCCCTTCCTGTCCCCTTCTTTTTCCTTATCTCTTTCTATATAGGGTTTGCTTTTTCTTCATGGTTGTGTGGCAGTTAAGCATTGGTGTGAACCACTGATGTATTGCTGCCTATGATGATGATGATTGGTCGTTGTTTATCCGTGCAGTTACTTTCACTCACTAGCTCACTTTGTTCGCACGTCAGTATTTGAGTGCATCATTACTCGTTCCTGGTCAATATACTGTTTGATTTAACTTCGTATAGGCTCGTTGATATCACGTATAAATCAGTCGATGACGCCTTCAAACGTTTCTGTCCCAATCCTATTGATGTTATCGGCCGGATTATTCCGTCTTGTTCTTGGCCCCTTAGAATACCAACAATATTTAACCACACATCTAATTAATGTGTTCGAAGTGCCATCGTCTCCAGAGGCTTCTTTTTCACACAGGAAATCCCGATTTTTTACCAAAGTACCCGAAAGACCATAGCGGTTTAACTTACGATGTCTCCTTCTCCAACTGGAGTCCTCTGAAACCATGAAGCTCTTTTTATTAATAGTTTCCGAATCAGTGGTACTTTTTTCACCAGATGTTGCATTTCGACAAAAGCCTGATTAACCGTTTCTGTTCGACGAACCAACGCTTCCTTTTCATTAGCTTGTTGAAACCACTCGCACTGTCTAACTTTCTAGTGAAGCTGCCTTAATAGCAAACTCGATTAGGGAATGGCCACAACGTCCTTTCACATACCCATGGGGCCTCCTAAATCGTCAACGGTTACTCCGAAGTCGATTCCATCTCACTGTGAGTAACCTTGTAACAGAGTACTACCGATGCTGGCTTCGGACAGTTAATCCGCGAGCCAGCTTGTCTTATTCTCTGCAATACAACCAAACCTTCCAACTTATGCCTCATTTTCCCAACGCTGTGAAGGGCAATCTAGTCTCCACAGACAACAATAATGGATTGCCCCTCTAAAACTTCAAGCATCAATCTCTCGAATATCAATGGTGTAATTAATAACTCAAATGGTCTATGTATGAGCGGAAACTGCTTCTCCCCAGCACTAAAAGCTGTTGTTTTGATTCATTTTTTTGGTTGGCACCTGCTAATAACCCGATTTCAAGGCAAGCACTGTGAACATTCTGAAATTCGGCGAATGGCGGAAGCTTTATGGCAACGCTGGGTTGACCAAGGCCTCACTAACCGTAACTCTGTTGTCTCCTAAAGCCGAAACAAATCGGTATTTTACACTGGGTCTCTTTATCAACAATAAGGAAGGCTTGAACGAGCTCTCTGTTCCCTCAATGATGCTCTGTTCTGAATCGTGGTTCGCTTGTCATTCAATTTTCACTCCAGCTGCATGGAAATTCCTTTGGGGCCAAAAGACCAAGATTACATCGGCTGGACCCGAAAGGTGCTAGTTTCCGCATGACACCGTTTTTATCACACGGTAGTAACTCTTCCTTGACCAAACGGTGCCATGGCCGGAGTTTCTTTCATTGATGCCATTACTCTAAAGACTGGCGCTTCGTATTCTGAATTCTCGTAACACATCAAGTTACGTGCTGGTTGACTGAACAGGTAATTCCTGGTTAATTTTCAGATCAGAATTACACCGACCAACATTGAAGAATAAACCAACTATCAGATGGTTCTCGTGTTCCTTAGAAGCTAGCAACTATGCTCATTAGCTGAGAAGTAGCACGGTAATTTAGTTTTCTTTTTAGGTCCTATACACCTCAAATGGCTTTCCGATAGGCATAAATTAACCATTTGTTCTCTCGGTAATTTTAGGGGGCCTTCGTTGCCCTAATGGTCGGTCTATGTATCGGTTTGATTCGGTTTATTTGGGAATCCGTGTATCCACGTGTACCGTGCGGCAATACGGTCGAACCAACGTTGGCGCAACTCTTCATCTACAAACTTCATTACCTGCATTTCAGCGTGATTTTATTTATTATCAGCGGATTTGTCGGTTGGGCTGTGAGCATATGCACCAAACCGCCCCCGGCGAAAAATGTAAGTTTTGTGAACTTTGCGTACTATATCGTACTCATACTTATTTGGATTGCTACATATCATAGTAGTAGTGGGGACCACGTGAGAATGTGTTAAGGATTTCATCCGTGTCGACCATACGCGATTGTTAATAGTGTTCCCAGATCATTACCTTTGTCAAGAGAGGAAACAGCTAACCGTGAGCGATGGATTTATTCTACTCACAGCACAATGTAATGAAACGAAACATAATCAAGTGTAATTTAATCGGGTTCTAAACGCAGTGCACCAAGGTACTTCAAGTTCCGTCCCGCGAACTTTGAACCACAGGCGGTCTGGTAATAACGGCACACATCGTGGCCACCTAGAAAGTTCTCCCTAGACTGTTCTTATTAACTAACACTCCACCTATACGTCATAAGATAATAGGGCCAACATCAGATGTGTGGGTTGAAACCAATATTTTTTCCAGCCTTTCGATCATGCTTTTCTGTGTTTAACTGCAGCGGCCTGATGCCATATCTAACACTCAGTAGTTACGCGTAGTACGTTCTATTCTGTTAGGTTGATCGTCTGACGTTTTGGAGCCGCTTCCAGACCAAAAAAGAGGACCAGCGAGCGCTGGACGTAAATGGCTTAAATGAGGCAGCTGATCACCAAACAGCGGACACTACACCCCAAATACGTGCCTATGCTGACATGCTACAGGGTAAGTTGAATGTTTGTGTCAAGTGAAAATTCTCTCTATCACATACACACACTCAGTTGACACCAACCATTGCTTTGGTTTAAGTTCCCGAGTACAATTTCTTACCAACATTAAATGCATTATCACAGAATAATCAGAACGGATGGTTGGGTCACACAAAACCGTTAATCCTCCACTGACACTTAATTTGATTAGGAAGTATTGTTTCAGGCATATAATGCTCAAAAAACGGTAGTCACCCAGGAGAATGTACAATAAATGTGGTGGGAAAGTGATCTGTAAACAGTTGTGTGTGAATCAATCGTTGTTCACGAAATGTTTCGTATGATTTGGTTTGGTACTTAAGTAGATGGTATCGTCTTGATGTTATGAATCGAGGGGGGAAAGGGTTCGGGGAGTGCACTTTAGGGAAGTTAATAGTTGAACAACTGCCACACTTAAACTGCGAAATTTTGTCCGCAATAATTCTTTAGTATAGCTGTGGAACTGTGAATGAAATGGGCCATACATTTTATGTAGCATTTTTCATCCGAAAGGATGCGCGGCACCACACCGGAAAAAGCTTGTGTTGAAAAGGTCGCTTTACGTTTGTATATTACAAGTTTCTCACTACTGTTGAACAAAGAAGACCCCGTGCGTTTTCCCTCAATAATTGCGTTTGCTGTAGCTGGAGGATACGAAATTAGCTGAGATGCACTAACGAGCGCACAGGTGAACGACATCCAACAAGTACTAAGCGCTACTTCTTCCATCATATGGCTGTTATCCACTACACAGGTCAAATTCGATCGGATGTAGTTTGTTGTCCTGATAAATGCTCACAACACATATTTTAAACAGTGCCATCGGTCAGTCAGTGATGGTTGGCACTTTTGCTGGGAAACAATTAACTGTTATTCCGGTTATCGTAAACGTACACATATCACTCACAATTAGGGTTGATACAAGCATTCAGCCGTTACATACGAGGTCCGTCGCTCTCTTGTTAAGCACAAGTTTACGATTGATGAGAATGTGCGAAGCGAAAGCACACTCATGTCATTCCACTGCCCTGTTCAGAGTGCTCAAAGACCACATTTAGAATCAACTCAGTGAAGTCAATTCATTATTGAATACTTTTATTCCATCAGATGAGCCGGAAAGAGAACCATCCGTGAAGAAGAGACCTTGGTACATGCGTGCTATCTTTTGGGTTTGCGGAATAGAAACCAACCCACACGACGATCGTGAAACAGTTGTCGAAGAACTTACTTTGAGTATTGACGAAAAACCAAAATGGGTTTACATCAACGAAATCTCAGCTGTTATATTGCTCTCCGCTGTGGCTTTCATGTGGGGATTTTTCGCTTGATGAGTATAATCCTATACCACAATATTCAACAGGTCCTTGATTAGACATTTAATACATTCTTCACCATGCTTAAAGTATTCAATTGCTTGTTACTTACACCCTCTTCTACACTCACTCCACACTATTTTGCTAACGATCTGCTGTTTCTTTTAATGAATGACTGAGTATTTGATGTGTTCCCTACTCATTCAGCACTAAAGGCAATCCAAAGTCTTCATAATATCCCATTAAAATTTGAATTAACAGGATTACTGGTAAAGAACCCATAAAACATCAGAGCTGTTGATAGCAAAACTTAGAAGGCGCAAAAGGACACCCGTAACCTGCTGCACAACGCTAAAACGCATCTCAAAGATGACCGTTCGTCACACCGTCGAATCTAGTAAGAAGGTCTGAAAGTAAGACAGCAATCGCACAGACAGAAAAGTACCTAAGGGTCTGTCTAGAATTGCGATGTTTATGGACCATCAGAATCTGACTGTGCAACCATACCACTCGCACTGTAAGGCTTCCGATAACGATGAACTCCTTCCAACGTACAAAACGACTAGATGGCAAATGGAAATGGTAATTACATCAGTGCAAATACGGTTGCATGTTTAGAATTGACAATAAGCTGGTGTCTAACGTGAAGTCAATGGTGTAGTTGTCAGCATTATTACCTCATAAAACTGTAGTCAGAATTCAAATCACGGCTGTAAGAAGTTCAAGTATTACCAATCCGAAAATCGTGCATGGTGCAACATTCGAAGGGGGCTGATTGTAAATTCTATCTAAATGCAGAAGATACGAACAAATGTGAGTGGCTTCAAATTAATATCAATGAAATCTAATATCCGCCAGCAGCTGAAAAAATCCCGAACAAATTCAATGGGTTCCATCCAGATAAGATAACTATCCGATTGAGGCATGAGAGAGCTGTTATAGAATCCACATCTCAAGATCAAAGCTACTCAGCGGAGTACGTGAAGAAATTTAGCTAAACAACTGAACTCAGCAGAATAATTCTCTCTTCTAAAGTGGCCTATTCAACACGATTCTACATTAATCATCACCAAAATCTGACGACGGTGATAGGAAACACATTTAGTGATGAGTGTTAAGTGAGCTCGTTAACTCAGTCTCTAAGCAAGCACAGACTTAGACGGTTAGGCTATGTACTAAGAGTATTAGCTAGTCATCTGCTATACTGAATACCTCCTGCCAATGTTACGGTCGACTGGCTTAAAGTGCGAGGTGAGCAGATGATGATTCGCCGAACACGAATGAAGTAATCCACCAAATTCGCCTCTCGGAGTGGGACACCCGAGACCTAGTTAGTGGCAGGAAAAGAGGTGAGATGGCGGATAACTGGGCGCAGTGGCATGAATGCTGTCACTGTTTGGCTGAGTTATCTGTGAAGTAAATTTAAGTAGTGATGGAGACAATGGGAGTCGTGAGAAAGCTGTCTTACCGATTATGCCTACTTTCATTTCACACAGTTGTTTATGTGTAGGCTATGGGTATATGGATTTTGAATGTATCTTAGGTTAGGCATTAGATCATCTTCTATTTTCTGTTTTTCTGATCAGTAGTTACATGTTCCTTTTCTTAATTTTATGGCAGTTCAGCGTTAGGTTGTAACACGAATCTGTTTTAGTCGTGGATAGTGACGATGATGAGGATAGCTACCCTGCTTGTTTCCTGTGAGAAAGGAAAAACAGTCCACTAACAGAAAATTTTCAGGCGTTTTCAAACCAAGATTAACTCCAGTTTCGGAGTTGAGTGCATATCCGGATGAGGAGATTTTCACCAGTCGGGTAGGGCCTATGCACACGTAAGTGCGGTAAGTCGAAATATGACCAATCGAGAGTTGGTGAAAGCAGCAAATGAGTTGAAAATTGCTATATGTTTGCGCACGTAGATATGAATATGTACGAACGGGTCGATTCGAAACCTTGAAACTAACTTAAATTTCGAAAGGGCTGACAGATGAGAAATGTTGTAAAGGGAACTAGAAGTGTAAACGTTCAAACGCTGGGTTACCATTCCTGCAGAAAGAATACATATTTCACAATACACCAATATTCCGTTTACTGACATCATCATCACCACAAACAGCAATACATCAGTGGTTCACAATGACGCTTAACTGCCATACGAACACGACAAAGAAAAGCAAATTCTGTGAGTAGAGTGAGTTAGGTTAAAAAACAGAAATGGTCAGTATTGATGAAAATTAGAAGACCACCGAAGTACCGCTTGCACATTACAGTTTTGACAATATTGTCTGCCACTTGTCTTTTTGGAACTTCCAAGAAGACAACCCATAGTCACTTCGTGTGCTTGTTTATAAAGAAGTTCATCAAAAACATCTGTCTTCCAAACACAGTAATATGAGATCCTTGAGATATTCAGGTAGACTGCTTATATCGCAGTTCTGGCTAAGAGAAGAATTACATAAAATCTCAACCATCTCGCAAAGAGAAGCATTTTTAAGAAGGGCTTCAACACCAATTGAATATCTTCATAAGTTGTGAGCAGTGAGGAATGAAACAACGGCAATAGCTGACAATTCCTTCGTGGTGGAATGAGATACTCGTGCAACGCTTGTACCGTAGTGCTGAAAGGCTTGATACCACATGTGTCTATGAGATGCCCAAGAAATTCCAAGGAACAGGAGGCGCCAAAAATGTAATCTGCCAAACTGATGGAAATAAGGTATTCATTCAAATGCTCTTACAAAACCCAAGGGTGTTTCGTGTTCTTCGGGAGTACAACTGGCGACCAAAACATCCTCAAAGTAAACAAAGACAAAATCCAAACCATCTACTGTTGTGAACCGAGAATGCGGATGGCACAGAGGTTGTTTATTTGGGGAGACCAATACACGGCTTATGTCTCAACAGGACTACGAACAGAAATATTCATTTGCACACCACTCATCTGAGGATGCTCCAGTCGCTTTATTTATTATTTGAGGCGGCATGCCTAGTCCATCAAATCCAGTGCAGCTTGTTTTGGTAGAAAAGACCATATGGGAGACGACGTGTCCTTCGGTAGACTAATTTGGCGGCGGCACATCGGATATCTTCATTGACGACGGATCTGATGCTCCGTAAAGTGAGTGGTAAACGCTCTGTCCAACTTTGCGTCAACTGCGCCGTGAGCAAGACCTTCAATTGTTGTCAGAAGCGCTAAACAATCCCATTAGCAACAAAATGGTAAGAAGTCGTCCTGATGTGCCCACAACCCAACAGACGAGTTAAGACGCGAAACAAGGTGACTGGAATGGCGGACCTCCGATTGTAGTGAGGAACATGGGGAGCCAAAATTGGGAACCCAGTGTTCGACGAACTTCCTAGCGACTGTTTCGGACGAAGTATACCTAAGAGGAACGGTAACAAGCTATCGAGTAAACAAGAACTTTTTCCATTTACGTGAAGTTTACAGAGAGGACATGGAATTAGACGAGGAATGCTCGTGGAGGTGTCACACACAATAGTGGACTAGGAAGAATGCAACGGGATAAGGGGACATTGGAAAGAAAGGACGCAGATGGGCGAAAAGTCAGGATCTGACACTTGAGGTTCCGTAATGTTCTCGGAGCCTACGTTCTGCGGTCTAGAAACCGTGTTAACACATAGTCTTGAGAACGCATCAGCAATAACACTGGAGTTTCGCCTACGTTCTAAAATGCGTCGTAACATCGAGGTGTGGAATTTCGTCAGTGGAATACTTACATCGACTAGCGTTAATGGCGCACGGTCCGTTAAAACACTGACGTTCTTGTCCTCCAAATAGATGGCATGCACCTCACGATCGAAGGTGTTTCATTGACAAGCGCGGATGATAGCTATTGGGAATACAGCGAAACCGGTCTCAATTTACATTATACACAATGTCCAAGCATTGTACTGAGAGTTCAATTCAGGTGCGAATTCGATGGCGACTCAAATTCCTTATATCTGAGGAACAAAAATTTGCGCCGCGAAATGGAACTACCTGTATTTGCGCAAACAAATATTCACGTTATGCCGAGTGAAACCAGTGTGCCGGAAGGTCCCTAATATGGCGCAGCCTTCGTTCTAATGTGAAGAAAGAATAGCAAAAGGCACATTTCGTTACCGGTAGTCGTTGTGAGTTTTATTCAATACCGAAGAATCTACCCATCAGAACACCGCAGCATCAATGCCATCCCACGAAGAACAGATATCACTGTAAAGGCGCGTGCTCCGTCAAATCCCGAGTTGCAGACCTGCTATTTTCGATTTACTCGTGCGTTCAACCAGTGAGTCTCTGTGAGGTCGTCCTAAAAAGAAAACAAGCTGCCCGTTACAACTTTGGTGTTAAACAAGAGGACCGTCTGCGTGGTCGATTGACTGTGAGTGTCAATGATACCGATCGCCAACTGAGATTGCTGGTCAAACAAGATAGGACTTTCGATGAAGCCCGATACACCTGCGAAGAGAAGGAAGAAGTGAGTGCCGTTACTGCTGATTTGATCGTTATGCTACTTCAGAAGACTAAGGCGCACACTGCTATCCGATAGTAACCAATGAACAAGTTTCCACGACTTCCTAATACACTTGTCATCGATCCCGGCCGAAAGAGTTATTGAGGTGAGTTACGTCTACGATTGTCTTGCCGATTCCGTTATGTTTTATGCCGTTTATGCGGTAAATCTGATCACATTAAGAAGATATGCAGAGGTCAGAAATGCCGCCTGAGTCAAATTAAAGAGACAAACGCCGTGGAGCCATCTACTTCTGTTAACTCATTGCAACTAAAATCCAGTTTATTCATAGGTACTTCATATTCAAGTCAGGATATACGTAAGAATTCGCTGTGGGCAGAGGACAAAATTTGCTACAGCGAATCCAGTATTTCAAAACCGCTGCTTGCGTTGTCAGCCAGGAACGCGGATGGTATAATGATTGTTTATTCGGAAAACTTACACATAAGATACGCACTTCAACACGTCAATAACCAAACACACTCAGCTGCACATAACACTGATCCCAGAATGTCACGGTTGCCGTTGCATAGTTCCTCTATGTATACGGAACAATTTGATGTCAAACTGCACCCCAACGTTTCTTCCCCTCGTCGCTTCGATATCCAAAACATGGTTATGCGTCATTACTGAGTAGTAGTGTGAGTAGTATGCTTGCATGTTTTCCCTCCAATATCGGTCTGTTAGTTGTGTCCTGCAGTGGTGCGACGGACGTTGTGGAACCCACAGCAAAACCAGCTGTCGAGAAAGGTTACGGTTGAAAACTATTTTAACAGAATTATACTGATCTGCCTGGGGTGCTTGATAATAACTGAAATGGCAGTGACATTTTAAAAGTTCAAATCACTCTATCATTACTTCCACACTTTACCAACCGAAAATAACACACTAAACAAGACCCGTTATTCGTATTGCAATTACAACATACAGAGAGGACATGTTTTTGCAAAAATCTAAGAACCTCATAAAATACATCGTCGTGCTGAAGAACCTATCAACAGTTTTACCTCAAGACTTCTCTTCACGATTCCGGACTATGGCTGCGGACAGACCCCGTAGTATCGCAGTCAAGAAACAACGCTTATCCAACGGCTTGCTGCTGATGTTCGCTATGAAAATGTGCGCGGGCGATTGCTATCCGAAGATAAACAATTCTTAGCGTGGGATAAGGCTTGTATTATTGTGCGCCGACGTGCCAACTTGGCCAAAGAATTTTCAGAATTCCTCTCCGTAGAACCTTCATTACAAACTGATGGTAATCGGATAGCATACTTCAGAACTCGTGAGGAATTCGGTTGCTATCGGGTTGGTGAGTATCACTCAAAACCGATTGCATCCACGTGTGAATTTGACTTCCGGACTCTGTCAGAAGAAAGGCTATGTTCACCTGTGCCTTTCTAAATGCAACGTTTGCAAGTTGTCGACCACCAGATCAACTAAGCAACGATTATTGGAACAGTTAACAAATTAACGCAGCAGTCAGTTGCCACATTATAGCAACGTCGGATACATTTTTTGTCTCACTTGATGCCCACTGTCAATAAGTTGCATTCAGGTTCAATACTGGATAGACCGGCACACTGCTACAGTCGGGTGCCTAACCACAGTTTCCACAGATGGATCCACCAACAATCCATTTGCGGTTTTACACTGGTCAAACGATGTGCATTGTCGCTAATATACTTGCCTATATGTCCTACAAAAACACGTAAGTTACCCAAGTGACCAAGTAAATAGTGGACCAAGTACAAATGTATTTGATCGAGACTGGATTAACCAAATTTCCAGCATCCTGTTAAGTATTAGTATAATCGAGATTCAGCCCTGATTGCTTACAATTCGCAGTGCACATACAAAGCCGTCGGACCAGGCGGAGTTGTAAAAGCTGCGAAATTACGCCGCACCTGCACTACTCTTATCGAAAGCAACACCGAAGTTCTGGGAGGCCCGGGCCCTGCCGTACGCTCTTCGTGGTAAAGTAGAAAATGAAGCACGCCCGCTCCAAAAATCGGTACAAGTGAACCCGTCTAGTGTTCACGTTGGGCAACACCCACAGTACCCGAACCATGACCCGACGTTACAACGTGCATTTGCCGTGACTAGAAGATAATGGTGAATGAAATGTTTCAGTTGGATAGTTATCCACTACAGAAAAGTAGACTTCACGCATGCCAACAGATTCAGGCGAACGAACACTCACGTCTTTGCGGAAAGATTACCACTCACGTAAGATTGTTTCGTTACACAAGCACTCCATTCGGAGGCAAAAGTGCACCAGTTTTGTACTGATGAGTAGATGAGCATTCAGTTAGTTTCAAGTTGAACATCACTAACATTCGATCACAGCCTTCTCATCCAGACTGAATTTACAGCCAGCCACTTTTGAAAGGTAGCACAAGACTCGAGTTTCGCAATTGTTTGAGCTCGTCATGGGGCAACCGTGTTAACTACTGCGCCATTGACCCCATATTAGACACGACCGAACTATCATACGTGAAACATTCATTAGTTAAACACTTCTCAAAAGAAACAAAAGAAACGAAGCTCAACAGCCAGCGTTTGACGAGACAAGAAAAGGCTAATTTCGATAGTCTCGGTATTGGCATATTATAACCCTCAGCTTCCTCCGGTAAACCACTATGACAACATTCACCTAGGGTTTTCAATAACTTGTGTGAGGCTCCTGCACTACACATTTTGGAGACTTACAGCCATGCTATTTCTTTCTTCGTCATTTACGGGGATAGTTAGCTAGCCTATGCAAGGAACCCCAGGCAGGAAGTATCCCAAAATGGGTAGGCATAAACACTATTGCGTACACTTTCATCATCCTTGTCAGATAAACACAGTCAGAAAGCAGTAAAATTTAAGGCCTCAAACTTTATGGGGATATGTTCCACCAACCACGAGTTGCAGTGTACAAAGAGGGGTGGCTTATGAACAAGTCTGCAATAATGAACTCTGTGACATGACAGAAAAAGTGTGTGTCATCATCCATCCAATTCGGCATCAAGGTTGCCAAAGTTCCACACTTTCCACAAACCAACCATTCATCACTCAGTCAAATGGAGACTGAATGGAGATTGTCAATTGTGGCAATCAGCATCAACAGAATTCACAGAGAAGTAAATCGGTGACGGAAGGAAATCAACTGCCGGTAACTGGATACAAGTAACCCTACTCAAAAGAACTGACAACATGAACCATGCTTTGCGGGTAATTCGACAAGATGTGTCCGATCCCACAACTTACCTACAAAGAAGTCGCATGGACGTGGGGCGAAGCTCAACACCCAGCGTTTGACGAGACAAAAAAAGGCTAATTTCGATAGTCTCGGTATTGGCCTATTATAATCCTGAGCTTCCTCCGGTAAACCACTATGACAACAGTCAGCCAGGCCTTGGAGCTGTCATGTCAGAACAAGGGAGACTGACTGACTACAGAATCCGACGTCTTTCGACTGCGGAACGAAACTATGCACAAATCGAAAAGGAAATCCTGACGGAGAGAAGATTGTATTATTGAAGGATTTGCACCAGAAGTTCATCGAATGAACACATGCTGAGGTAAACAGCTGTGTTCGGAGAGCCAAGCAACCCTACTTTTGGCCAGGCATGTCCAGTAAGATAAATGAATGCATAACGAAGTGTGAAATGTGCAGAGGGCACAGTTCGAGCCAAATGAAGCAAACGATGCTGCTGA
Organism: Paragonimus westermani; assembly: GCA_008508345.1. Taxonomy (NCBI): domain Eukaryota; kingdom Metazoa; phylum Platyhelminthes; class Trematoda; order Plagiorchiida; family Troglotrematidae; genus Paragonimus; species Paragonimus westermani. Next base: position 97,394 of record QNGE01001690.1, read on the forward strand.
AGGAAATTCCGGAAAGACCCTAGCAAATAGTTGCGGCCGATTTATTCACACGTGGCGGGAACCAGTACTCGGTCACGGTGGACTATCTCTCGGACTACTCCGAAGTCAACTGGCTAAGCAGTACCGCCGGAGATGTGGTAGTCAACAAACTACGTGCTCACCTCGCTTGATATGGCATACCGAAGATGTTTTTCTCTAATAATGACCCTCAGCTCGTGTACACTTAATTCAAGGCGTTTGCAGATAAACGGAAGTTTCAACCTCGAACAAGCAGCCCATATCATAGTCGGTCAAACTGGAAGGCCAAGGCGACAGTTAAGGCTGCCGAAAGACTACTACAGATTGCCCGGGGGTCAGGGGAATACTCATATCTAATGCTTCTAAAAAGAAGAAACATCCCGAATGAGATCGTTGGATACAGTGCGACGAGCAGAATGTTTGCGAGAAGGACGTAGACAAAATTACCAGTGGCATATGAACTGTTGTGCTATGACATATTAAACGAGCCTACAACGACGCGGAATGCAACAAAAAGTGTACTGCGATTGCGGGGTTCGGAAACTAACATGCTTCAAATCAGAAGATGAAGTGTGTCCAATGTGTTCCTCAGAACCCGGTCGAGACAGTGGACACGTGATGTGGTGGTCAATGATCGTGAGCATAGGTCATACGGTGTTCACGTGGACGCGGTGGTGAAAAGAAGAAGTGTGTATTTGAGAGAGCGGGCTATGCCGGAAAGATATACCCATGATGTAAGCCATGAGGAGCCATCAAGAACGAGAAGTGGACAAACTTACCAAAAAGCAAGGATGAGTCTGAACTGGAGAGGTTTCTTAACTGCAGAAGGGTAAGCCAGTCAGTTAAACTGGCGGCAACCAATCGCAGACGGCGACTAGCTGCGGTCCAATGCGTATCTGTTCCAAACAGCCCAGTTGCTAGATGTAAGGCTGTGGAACAACAGAGCAACAAACTGACCAATCAGAACGTGAGATCGCCTGTCGCTTGATAGCAGTCGTAAACACAGTTGTTCCTTTATAAAAGATGTCGACTTCTCAACAAATTGAGATCGGTTGGTGTCGTTCCGATTGTTGTTCTAATCTCTTCTTGATTGGGTAGCTCGGTGCGCGACACAGTGCTGTAGCTACGTCGTAAAAACAATTAGGTGCCCACAAATGAATCCGGATAAGCACCCAACGGACGAGCATGAGACCACTTTAAAGGGGCAGCGCGAAGTTGTTTTAAGACAGATGGGTACCACCATAGTTACTTAGTTGACAAGGTTGTGGATTACAGTTAGGACTGTCAACTGGAAGTAGTGTATCAAGAACAGTCAAGTGAGCTTATCTAGGACGACGATTCTTCAGGTGGGTAAATGTGACACTACAATCATTTAAATGATCGAAAAACGGTACGGAATTGTCTAGCTGAGCGCGAACTGAATCCAAAAGAAGATACAGATATATGTGCTAACGAACATTTAGTGCTGATGTCCCGAAAATTTCGGACGGTGGGGAATTACGAATGACAGAGCACATGTAAGTAAAAACCAACTAGCTGACGTAGTTAAATCTGTACAAAGCGATTAGCCTTTCACAAGTCTGCAACTCTTTACTTGCTGAATGAAGATGCTTTCTTGTGGCATTTCCACAGAACACAGGAAAGCAAACAAGTTGAAGCAAGTAAGAACTGCAACGCAAATCGAATCCCCTCTGAAATTGAGAAACATTAACTAATAAACTATGCTGTGATCACATTTCGAATCGGATCTCTCCTTGATTGAAAACTTTATTAATTCTCACACTTGAGCTCGTCAGACACATCTGTAAAAGGTTGTGATTAGGCGTGACTGAACCTCGAGACTTCCAGCCAGTTCGGTAGGAAATACGTCGATAAGACTAAGAGAACCTAAGTGTACTGTGACAAAGTAGTGTTTGTATCAAAAGAAAATAAGTAGCTTGGTGAGGCGATAGCATACGCGTGAACCAATTTACAGATAAACGACGACTGATTTCGTTAGCTGAACACGGCTGCCCAGAGGGCGATAACCCATTGTAAAGTAAATATGTAGAAGGAGAAACAGCATCTAAAAGAAGTTTCCTAGGTTTCTAAAATCGCCAAAATTGCCCCATCATCAGATCTGAATCAATCACCATCGCACATGTGTCGGTACTGTGGTTGAATGCATATGATCATTTCTCCATTGGACAAAATAAGGTGGAGTATGCAGCACGGGCCAAAATAGGTAAGAATCTTGTTTCCCGACAATATATAGAGTCTAGCGTTCAGGTAAGAAGCGGTATATCCGATGACCAATTTTCACCACATTCGATGATCAAGCGATCAACCAAATTCTACTCAAAATACCCAGGGATTTTGTCTATTACTGTAATGCACTCTCATGTTCTGGAAGGCAAATAAATTTGGCTGAGAAAATTGCGATCTGTGAAGGATGTTAAGGTTAACCTATTTTTTGGATGACTTGCTAACCACATTAGGAGATCATCATAGTAACTAAATTCGGTGACGGTGGATTCAGAGAAATAATGTGAATTTTCCAAGCACGACCCCTTCGAAAACTTGTTTTGTATACACATAACAAAACTAAACCAGGAACACCGGAAGCGAGGCAGTTTCAAGAATGTGGTTACTTATCAGAGGTCGCTTTTTCGATAAAATAGAGTGTGCGTAAGTGTCCGGAATCTTGTCGGTCAAACAATGGGATTTAGAGAACAGCTCATTGAAACGGGAAATCACATCGTCTACCAAAATTCAATGATGTTAAAATACTGCAAGAAAAGTGAGAGTTATCTTTACCAGTACCCAATCGCAGTCGGTAATTAAAGGGATCTGAATCTAATTTGTAGCAAACTTCGGTTGAGAGATGAAATGGAACACTTTCACTGGGACTAACTAGCTTATTTGCACCAGAATGCACTAACTTTGCAGAGAACCTAACGGTGTCATCCCATGAAACACCCACGACAACTGTGGCTGTCAATGATCGGTGGATTTTGGAAAGCCAACGTCAGGCAATAGACTCCGGAAATTTGGCCCACTTAGCGAATAAATTAACCATCTTAACCAAAAATTATTAACCGATGGTCATTGTTATGCTTCCTCCTCAGTCAAATAACTGCCTAAATCAGCCTACACACATGCATTCGAAGTAAGTGATGTCTGTCTGTCCATGATCGTTTCCATCAGAAAACACAAGCTGCCCGGGTTGACACACGTCGCTGTTTCGTTGGGTGGTGGACCATGTTACAGCGTACATACTCACTTATCAACACAAGGTTCCAGCTTCCAGTCGTGTTCATAGGTATCATGGACCAACGCGATGTGCATACTGAAGGTATTTCACGAAATGTTGACGTTCCTGGAACGAACAACACAAAATACCCATTTCTGAGATCAACAAACAGATGTACGGCAACAAAAATTAAGGTCCACCAGCGACCGCTCTAGAACGTGGGTAGAATCAACTATCATTCTAAGCTTAATCTTATTTAACTGTGAGCAGCAGCCACCGATTTCGCAACAGCGAAGTGTGGACGAAACATATGCAAGAAACTCATTACGGTGTGCGCATGTACATGAGAATGGAGTGAAAATTAAGAATTTCTGATGTACGACTTAGAAATTTACACATCACATGGGGGGCTTGCTACAGCGAGAGTTCCTGACGTTTGCGCTGGCATCGAATATCGCAGGAAGGATATTACCAGAATGCCAAGCAAAAATATGATAATCAAGGTGGGCGCTGCTCGAACTAACAACAGTTATGACAATTAAACTACCGCGAGCTACCTTAACGCTTGGTAAATCACAAGTGGGCAAGACACTGGTAGGCTATTTAAAATTAGACAGACACCAAAAACGAATGGCATCGAAGTTGCAGCCGAGCGCGCCAAATGATAGAACACTACATGAAAGCCTAAAGTGATGAAACAAACAGAAAAACCATCAGGAAAATGAAGCACAAACTCAAGGCGTTCAGTGAGTGGTACAACTCGCGCGCGGAAAGAGAGACGAAAATAAGAAATGCCATACCGCTCAAGCAAGAGCCATGAGCTGAGCTTTGAAATTTAGGTTAATCGATACATTTCTAGCATTGTTCACTTCTGTGAAAGCACGTTCATATGAATATCCCTCTACTAGAATTAGATAAGCGATTATCATGGAAGGAGCTCGACAAACACCAGCATCACAGTGAATAAGGCAACGTCCACCTTGACGCCTCACATTCCACAAATAGTCTAGACATCGATAAATGGAATCATGCAGTCGGGTCTGCAGATTATCATATAAAACTAAGGAAAGATAATGAAAATGTTCAGGAAAAGCATTGGGAATGCAATTGGAAACAAGGTTGACAATGTGCGTCACTCCGTTACTTTTAAGGGAATTCAAATCCTGGGCAACGTCACTGGAACCTGAAACACAGCAAATGGGTGAGATCAAAAAGTGATACTACCGAACAAAATAATAAAGCCATCTTCCAACTTCACTTTGCCTATCTGTAAATCTGGATTTGGATTAGCAATGAAGCCGTATCTTGAAAAATTGGGCTCCGGTTTAACGTCAGCCATTTGTTTTGAGACAATACCGCCGAACTTGTCCACTACACTGATAGATCCATCAATATTGCGTACATCTATCAGGGTCTTCCTCAAGGATTGTGAATCGAAACGCTTGATTTCATTCTGCAGATTCATTTTAACAAACCTGTCAGTAAGTAAATGGGAAAATCAACTGGTTTTCGACGTGAGCGTCCGAAAAATATGGATTTTTTTTTATAAAAAAAACGTTAAGTGGACAAAAGAAGATACAATACGCTGCCGTTGTGTAACTATAAAGCTGATAGAACAAAAAGGAATTCATGAGGTTCCTTTGTGAAGAAGACGAGTAACCAAGATGAGGGTTCTCAGACGGTCAGGTAGAAAACAATCCGGACTCAACAAAAGCGTAACACAACTTATAAGCTACATGAACTGATTTTGTGTACCGATTCGATGATGGACTGAATTCCAACGCAAAACCATGAAACAAATTGCCACTCAAAGTGAGTCAACGGAAATAGGACGCAGAATGACATATGTAGTGTTTTTTCTATAACCTTCTGCTAAACAAGACTTAGAAAGCATGTGCTATTCCCAGAATGGTTACAGTTGAAACACTAAGAAAACGCTTTCTCATTATCATCAGCTTTTTTGTTTAGTTTGTCAACAAAGTCTGTTTATAACTGTTAACGTCACAGTATTAAATTAGCTCTCAGTCTGTCTTCAAAGTTGCGTAATAGTAATGATGATAATAGGGTAGGCGCTTATCTTGCGACTTGAAAAATGGCAGACAATTTCAATGAAGGAGCCACAAACTACCGCGAGTAGAAACAAAATGCGACGTTTGGTTTCATGTCATACTAGCACCAACAAACACTTAGATGCCTACGAAATACAGTACTGAAATGTCTCATCTCTACAGACCGTTTTAATAGGCATATTAGAGGCTTTTTGCTCCAAGTAATTGCGAACAACGAACCAGTCCTTCTTAGAGTCAGTACTTCATGATTTCATGTGGTACACCGACTTTCTAATTAGAAACTTACGCAGTGCTGCCATCTGTGTCTACATTCACGCTATTGCAACACTAATTGAGTCCGGTTTCGGTTAGAATCCATGAGGTTAGCTTATAGGTATCCAGTTGCGCTTCGATTCACATTAGTACAATACTAATTAAGTTTCGCTTTGTTCAGACCACACGGAGTTAGCTCACTTCTTTAGCTAAGTTTAAGCCCACATTAGCACAGAACTGATTGAATGTACATTCAGCCGCACCTCATAAGGTATTCTTCAAACACCTTTTCCAGTCAATCTATTTATTCGATGACAGAAGTTCGATGATCCCCGCTGAGCAACGAAAAGACAACAGAAGCTATTAGAACCATAACGGGAGCAGACCGAATGCATGACTTTCGTACCTGTTCAGCGACCTACTGTACAAACTACTGAACTGTAATGACAGTTTCCGTGACCGCACCGATTACGACAACCATAAAATTGCACATACAATAGAATGCAGCGTTCTATGATCAAAAGTTACACCATTTCAAGATTCCACTGGTTTCCTGCAAAAGTGAAATAACAGTGTGATACCCCACCTCATCATTGCCACCGTCGTCAGCTTTGAACCGATTTAGCGCACAGCGCATTAAGTCGTTCTTCCTAGGTACGAATACAAAATGGCCGTTGAGAATAGAGACCGAATATTTAGTGAAGAAAATGTACAGGTGATTTCTTACAGCGCTACAAACGCCACCAACACGCATGTTGGTGGGGAGAGGCGTTGATAGAAGCTTTGACTCATTTATTTCAACTCGTGTGGACGACGGAAACTGTCCCCTCGAGTTGGGGTCACTCGATAATAGTTCCTATATTCAAGAAAGGTATAAGGGGCTCTTGTGAAAACCACAGAGGAATTAGTTTGACCCCAGTCATTTCTAGGGTTCTAGCATC
>QNGE01001690.1:109509-120333 GCA_008508345.1 Paragonimus westermani
CGGGGGATGTGTAGATCACCACATTTTCACTCTTCGTCAAATTCTGGAGCAGCGTCATGTATACCGCCGGCTAAAAATTGTATTTCTCGACTATTAAGATGCATTCGATTCAGTGGATCGATCTACACTTTCAGGGTCGCACAAACGCAGTGGTGTGCCGACTAAGTACGCAAACGTACAGTCAGCAATTTATTCCCATACTTCAGCTCACATCAGGGTTTACGGTGGACTGTCTGACAGGTTCAGCACCATAAGCGGCGTACGTCAAGGCTGTCCACTGTCACCATTGTTGAGTGTCTGCGGCACTCATGAGATGACGGCGTGGACCTCCTAACTGGTAAAAGAATGACTGACCTTGATTATGCTGACAACTTTCAAGCAGCACAAACAATGTTAGACTCAATTTCGCGTTCTGCTAAATACTTCGGAATGAGCTTTGCAGCCTTAAAATTCAAAGTGCTTCCGCAGGATTGCTGCGATCACGTAGATTTGTTGTTAGATAATGTAGTCATGGCGGTTGTTAATTGGTTTTTATACCTGAGAAGCTGCATAAGTGGCATCGGTGTAGGTGTAGGGAATGAAATAGAAGCACGTATCTGTAGGGCTAGGACAGTATTCGCTAAGCTGGGGCATCTTTGACAACAGAGAGGTATCCCTCTGAAGCCTATGGGTCGCGTATATAAGACAACGGTGAGGGCCATATTGCTTTAAGGCAGCGAAACTTGGTCGCTCGGGGTATAAGACGTGAACCGTCTTCAAGTACTTGATCACCGATGTCTGCGTTCAGTCGCTCGTATCGAGTGGCACCAGCGTGTAAGTAACGAAAAGGTTNCGTAAGGAAGCTGTCTCGCTGATGACGCCTTACTCTCACTTGCAGCTCGGTTGTGTTGTTTGCAAGGTGTAGGCACCTTGATGCTGAATGTTTGAATATGGACGTAGTCATTTTCGGTAGTTAGGTCCCTTCCCGTCCCCTTCTTTTTCCTTCTTTCTTTCTATATAGGGTTTGCTGTTTCTTCATGGTTGTGTGGCAGTTAAGCATGAGTGTGAACCATTGATGTATTGCTGTCTATGATGATGGTGACGGCATTTAAGATGATGCGATCGTGACCAAGTAGTGCTGACACTTGCGATAAACAACCAGTCACAACGTTGCTGCTGTCCAGAACGTGGCGATTATCTACTAAAAAAGGAGATACTACGTCCAATTGTCAAACTATGCGCGACGAACGTTTATCGGACCTGTTGCGGAGGAGAGAAACTAACGGACTGTGGCCGGTGAAAATCATACACCAATCTCTTTCGAAGACATGTCGAAAGTGGTGAACAGCTGAGCACCTTGCAAACAAACAACGGAACTGTAGGTGAAAGTAAGGCCTCATCAACAAGATATCTAGCTTCCGTATGGCTTTCACAGCTCCGCTTCAGTCAACCCGGACAGACAACAACAAAATTCACGCCACTGAGCTCGGCTGGCCGCTATCCCACCTAACGTCTCAAGCTGCCGATTCTGTGAGTCGCGAGGGCCCCAGCCCAGGAGACAATCCCGATCTGCAGTGGCCAAGCCTTTCGTGAACAACATCACTTGTCCACGCCAAGTCATCATCTGTCCACCTCGCACATTGCACCATACGCCCGCAGCGTCGGCAAAGAGTGCTCGGCGTGGCATGCGACTACCTGCCATCCTTCATACATGAACTAACCAGCTAAATCAGTGAGAATGTAAGGAGTGACCAAAAGAACTCGCTTGACAATCAGTGCCAAATACCCGCTTTCTAACCTCTTCGTTGCTTAATCGCTGGTGCCACTCGATACGAGCGATTGCACGCGGACATCGGTGGTCGAATACCTGAAGACGGTTCACGTCCTCTACCCTGAGAGATCAAGTTTCGACGCTGTAAAGTAATACAACCCTCACTGTTATCTGATATACGCGACTGTTAAGCTTCAGAGGAATACCTCTCTGTCGTCAAAGACGTCTCAGATTAGCTAATACCTCATGACCGAACGTGCTATACCTTTCTTCAACCGATTTCGTTTTATTTTTTATCGCATACTTCGGCCGACGCCGGCGTGACGCAGGTGGCACCACCGACCGTCACTACCTTCGATTTCGTGTTTGACGTCGTTCGTGAACGTCCCGTGGATATCCCATCTCGAGCATTCGTTCATTTTTACGATCGTTTCGGCACTGTTGAGGGAAGATACTCGAGTGGGTGCTCACTAGGAGCTGTGGGCATTAGCTCTGCTCCATTCGTGGCATCTAGGAATTGTCGCGGGCTGATTGGATATCAACTGGTATGCCATGAACCAGATCAAGCCAACGGTGTCTAGCCCCAGTTGTCTTCATTAGGATCGAAGGGTTGTTTTCACATTACCCTTCCAGAAGGGAGCTGTGTAGTGACCTGGCGATTTCACTGGCTTGTCTGCGGTGTGAATTCTAGAATTATTTTATACACCTTATGCAGACAAGCCAATGAAATCTCCAGGTCGCTACACGTACCCGTGAGCACCATGGCTGAGGGCTGCCGTTGGCCTAGACAGTAGTCTACGAGATGGGAGTGAAAAGTGAGTACAGGTGTATAGAGAATGAAAGTGAAGGAATTGTTTTCAACAAACGGCGTGGGTAGTTACGATCACCCTAGTCAGGTAAACGGCACTTATCGATCAAGGCTTTCACAGCTCGTGACCACATATTCGTCCGACCGCCTTGCGGATCTTCCAGACAACCAGCAGCCATGATGAACAATGCATAAAGCAACAGACGCTTCATCGACATGCGCAGTACGTGACCTAGCCAGCAAAGGCTGTGTATTTTCACCACTTCACTGGTGGGTCGCGAACACAGCCATTTCCCAAATAAGTGCCGATGGACTGTTGTATTGCCCATGCATCCATTTGACGGAGAAAACGTTGATCGAATGCTGAGAGTCTAGTGGCGTCTTTCATACCAGTGGACCAGGTATCTGGGCGGTAGAACAGAAGTGATCTCGAAAGCAGTGCGCGGTTCGAAAGCAGTTTTGACTCTGATATGACACTTACGTTCCGCTTCGAACATATGAACTGCTGAAATGGTGTGTGCTGATTGTTGAAGCAGCTAGCTGTCTTGCTGATGTCATCTTATTTTCACCTACAACTCGGTTGTTTGTATGCAAGCTGTAGGCACTTTGATGCTGAGTGTTTGAAAAGTAATAAGGTTCCTTCCCCTCCGTTTTTCCTTCTGATCAGGGTTTGTGTACTTTATTCACGGTTGCACGGCACCAAACATCAGTGAGGACCACTGATGTATTGCCGTCTATACGACCTGGAGAGGTTATGCAGTTTCGTTGTGCACTAATGAAAATGCGAAGAAAGTACAAAAAGAATACAGGTTTGAAAATAAGGGGAGAAAGATGGTAGTAATGACGACACGCTTACAAGTACCTGATTACAAATGGCTGACTAGGAATAATCCAGCCTAGTTCACTTTCGAATGTCAGAAGAAATGCAGTTGACAGTGAACTCAACGTCAAGCCCACTCGAGCGAGGAGACTATACCGTCTGCCTGGGAGGCTAAACTATGGTATAGAAACCTTGCACTAATAGCTTCCGAGAATTATGATTTGAGCTATAATGAAAATACATTCGGCGAAATAGTTAGGGTAGCATAAAATTTTGTACCTCTCATTAGGGTCACCTTTCAAGCATCTGAATTCTAAAGGAAACAGCTCTAGCGCTGACAGACAGTCCTTACAGGAAGACGTTGATAAGCCCTTAGTCCTTTCGGTGTTCTCCTTTTGGTAACCACCAGAGCATCCATATTTCTCCACGTATAGCAAACACGCTTCGATGTTGAAAACCAGAGGTCATTGTGCCAGTGCCCTACAGATATACGAGTATGTATTGACTACTACGTTAGCTTGCTGTTTTTTCACCGGAAATGTAACGTTGGTAGGGGGGGAAAGCTGTGAGTTGATCAGTCATGCTCTCTGGTGATTGGTAGCGTCTTAGTACTGTGATGACGAATGTGCAGAGCCCTTCAATTATACCCGTCAAGCGGCAGCCAATTTTGCACAGACTATCGTTGTAAGGCGTCCAGATTTCTACTACAAGCCTTTGCACCTCCAAAGCCAGGTAGGACGTGTCACAAATTTGTGTCGTTGGCACACACGACGGCATGAGAGCTTCCTAGAGCTGGGGTATCTTTCATATAGATGAACAGTAACAGACAAAGTATGGAGCTTTGTGGTAGGCTAGTAGAAGTGTTGAAGGGCTTAGATAGCCCGCCACTGACCTTAATTGTGTATTAATGACAGGGTAGACATTGTAAGCCAATACCGAACCTCTTCACATAAGTAGAGATTACTCAGCCTATTCAGTAGAATACTGTGATCAACGTTACCGGAAGTTTCCAGGAGGTCTAACAATGTAAGATCGGAAGGCGTTATTTAGTAGCATTAGTCTATCAGTCAGCTACAAAGAGCATGTGGTGGCGCATGAGTGGACACTTTTGATCCCACTGACGCTATAACAATTTTTGCGCGTTTATTTTAAACTTACGCTTCACATGCATGCTTATCGTTACGTTTCTTATGCTCTTGTTATCCATTTCAACTGTCACATTCTTATTGAGAAATAAATAAGGCCCGAGTTTCTGGCCTTTCGTCACTCTGCTTTCCACATCCGTCGACGTTTCAATAATTTCGTCCAAGTGCTCGTAACACCCATACTGTTCCGGTGCCACCAAGGAGAATGTATTTGAATAAACACGTATGAAATTGCCTAATATGTCCCCCATCAATTTTAACATGCTTGGAAGCAGAGTAATCGCACTGAAATTGTTGGGGCTTACCAGATCTTCGTACTCGGAGACTGAACAATAAAGCCATGACTCAAACACGTTGGCAGACCGCTAATTATGTCTGAATACTGCAACGAGCAAGCAAAGGGGTCTACCAACTACTTCAAGTGTTTTCTTGGCACATTTGGAGACATTTCATCAACCCCGGGTGATCTATCAGTAGTTCGATGCATTAGTTAGCTGACATGAAATTAGGAAAGAAATCAGGACAATTAGGACTAAAAACCATGGCACAAAATTCCGCCGCAGTAGTGTCGCTGTAAAGAGACTATTATTAGAATCGCAGCATGTACGCTGTATCAGAAATGGGGGTAGAGAGTCCAGAAGAAGCAAGCCGTGTGTTCAAATAACTGTCCAGTCCGCAATGGACTTTGCGAGTGGTAACTGATGGTTCGTATGACAGAATACGACAATACCTGCAAGTCTGATGTGAGACAACATCTCCTTCGAAAAGAGATGAGTTCTACAGGGTCTCTTTCTGTTCAATTAAACGCCTGTAAATTATCGGCGTATCCTCCACAGCGTGCCTAGGCATCTGGAACGCAGACCTCCAACACGATTGACCCCCTGTGATGTTTCAATTTTTTGCAGCATTTCAGACAAGACCTGTTCCGTAAAGTGAAGACGTCGATGAAGGTCGGGGTTGTTGATATTTTTCAACTTCAACAGAAGATGAGTAAAATGATATTGAAGTACAACCTGCAGTTCAGAGCTTCCATGGTGTATGGTGAGGGATAAGTGGGACACACCAACATGTTGGAGTACAGTTCCACCACAGTTTCTGAATATTTACTTCTGCGTTCTGCTAAAGTGAGCTAATAAGTAAAGGAGCTGATGGGTTGGGCTGGGCGAAGCGACAATGGTGTGCCAGGGGGACTGACTGAGTTGCCTGTCATGTCTTAGCCATGAACGACGTCATTCCTAAGACTGCTTAGCCTGTAGGTCGTACAGAGGTGTTGTGCACTTGAATCTTGTCCTTCGTCAAAATCATTCATCACGTTCTCATTTTTGCATTACAGATATATGGCTTGTTTACAAGTTGAATAAAGCCTATCACCCTGGCAAGTCACATTTCTTTCTTAGTAAGTATTTTTGAACGTACGTTTCGAATCACCACAAACCGTAGTTGGGAACTGGTGTGAGTGTCTGTCAAAATAGAAAAAACTCCGAGTCCCACTTGCAGTTGACCCTATAGTCAGAAAAACCATCCTTGTCACCAGGCCCTACAGCCCTCGGGTACGCACCGCAAACGTTAACAGTCGGGAGGTTTCCACGACGCATATTGATTGGATGACTTTTGAGCCTCCAAAGATAGATTGGACACATAAAATCAACATAACTAAAGCGTGATGAGCAAGCGAAGTGGCAAACGCGTCACAATAAGAAAAAAAAGTAACCTGTAAGAATAAGGCGCACACTGCTGTCCGATATTAACCAATGAACAGGTTTCAACGACCTCCTAATGTACTTGTCATCGATCCCGGCCGAAAGAGTTATTGAGGTGAGTTACGTCTACGATTGTCTTGCCGATTCCGTTATGTTTTATGCCGTTTATGCGGTAAATCTGATCACATTAAGAAGATATGCAGAGGTCAGAAATGCCGCCTGAGTCAAATTAAAGAGACAAACGCCGTGGAGCCATCTACTTCTGTTAACTCATTGCAACTAAAATCCAGTTTATTCATAGGTACTTCATATTCAAGTCAGGATATACGTAAGAATTCGCTGTGGGCAGAGGACAAAATTTGCTACAGCGAATCCAGTATTTCAAAACCGCTGCTTGCGTTGTCAGCCAGGAACGCGGATGGTATAATGATTGTTTATTCGGAAAACTTACACATAAGATACGCACTTCAACACGTCAATAACCAAACACACTCAGCTGCACATAACACTGATCCCAGAATGTCACGGTTGCCGTTGCATAGTTCCTCTATGTATACGGAACAATTTGATGTCAAACTGCACCCCAACGTTTCTTCCCCTCGTCGCTTCGATATCCAAAACATGGTTATGCGTCATTACTGAGTAGTAGTGTGAGTAGTATGCTTGCATGTTTTCCCTCCAATATCGGTCTGTTAGTTGTGTCCTGCAGTGGTGCGACGGACGTTGTGGAACCCACAGCAAAACCAGCTGTCGAGAAAGGTTACGGTTGAAAACTATTTTAACAGAATTATACTGATCTGCCTGGGGTGCTTGATAATAACTGAAATGGCAGTGACATTTTAAAAGTTCAAATCACTCTATCATTACTTCCACACTTTACCAACCGAAAATAACACACTAAACAAGACCCGTTATTCGTATTGCAATTACAACATACAGAGAGGACATGTTTTTGCAAAAATCTAAGAACCTCATAAAATACATCGTCGTGCTGAAGAACCTATCAACAGTTTTACCTCAAGACTTCTCTTCACGATTCCGGACTATGGCTGCGGACAGACCCCGTAGTATCGCAGTCAAGAAACAACGCTTATCCAACGGCTTGCTGCTGATGTTCGCTATGAAAATGTGCGCGGGCGATTGCTATCCGAAGATAAACAATTCTTAGCGTGGGATAAGGCTTGTATTATTGTGCGCCGACGTGCCAACTTGGCCAAAGAATTTTCAGAATTCCTCTCCGTAGAACCTTCATTACAAACTGATGGTAATCGGATAGCATACTTCAGAACTCGTGAGGAATTCGGTTGCTATCGGGTTGGTGAGTATCACTCAAAACCGATTGCATCCACGTGTGAATTTGACTTCCGGACTCTGTCAGAAGAAAGGCTATGTTCACCTGTGCCTTTCTAAATGCAACGTTTGCAAGTTGTCGACCACCAGATCAACTAAGCAACGATTATTGGAACAGTTAACAAATTAACGCAGCAGTCAGTTGCCACATTATAGCAACGTCGGATACATTTTTTGTCTCACTTGATGCCCACTGTCAATAAGTTGCATTCAGGTTCAATACTGGATAGACCGGCACACTGCTACAGTCGGGTGCCTAACCACAGTTTCCACAGATGGATCCACCAACAATCCATTTGCGGTTTTACACTGGTCAAACGATGTGCATTGTCGCTAATATACTTGCCTATATGTCCTACAAAAACACGTAAGTTACCCAAGTGACCAAGTAAATAGTGGACCAAGTACAAATGTATTTGATCGAGACTGGATTAACCAAATTTCCAGCATCCTGTTAAGTATTAGTATAATCGAGATTCAGCCCTGATTGCTTACAATTCGCAGTGCACATACAAAGCCGTCGGACCAGGCGGAGTTGTAAAAGCTGCGAAATTACGCCGCACCTGCACTACTCTTATCGAAAGCAACACCGAAGTTCTGGGAGGCCCGGGCCCTGCCGTACGCTCTTCGTGGTAAAGTAGAAAATGAAGCACGCCCGCTCCAAAAATCGGTACAAGTGAACCCGTCTAGTGTTCACGTTGGGCAACACCCACAGTACCCGAACCATGACCCGACGTTACAACGTGCATTTGCCGTGACTAGAAGATAATGGTGAATGAAATGTTTCAGTTGGATAGTTATCCACTACAGAAAAGTAGACTTCACGCATGCCAACAGATTCAGGCGAACGAACACTCACGTCTTTGCGGAAAGATTACCACTCACGTAAGATTGTTTCGTTACACAAGCACTCCATTCGGAGGCAAAAGTGCACCAGTTTTGTACTGATGAGTAGATGAGCATTCAGTTAGTTTCAAGTTGAACATCACTAACATTCGATCACAGCCTTCTCATCCAGACTGAATTTACAGCCAGCCACTTTTGAAAGGTAGCACAAGACTCGAGTTTCGCAATTGTTTGAGCTCGTCATGGGGCAACCGTGTTAACTACTGCGCCATTGACCCCATATTAGACACGACCGAACTATCATACGTGAAACATTCATTAGTTAAACACTTCTCAAAAGAAACAAAAGAAACGAAGCTCAACAGCCAGCGTTTGACGAGACAAGAAAAGGCTAATTTCGATAGTCTCGGTATTGGCATATTATAACCCTCAGCTTCCTCCGGTAAACCACTATGACAACATTCACCTAGGGTTTTCAATAACTTGTGTGAGGCTCCTGCACTACACATTTTGGAGACTTACAGCCATGCTATTTCTTTCTTCGTCATTTACGGGGATAGTTAGCTAGCCTATGCAAGGAACCCCAGGCAGGAAGTATCCCAAAATGGGTAGGCATAAACACTATTGCGTACACTTTCATCATCCTTGTCCGATGAACACAGTCAGAAAGCAGTAAAATTTAAGGCTTCAAACTTTATGGGGATATGTTCCACCAACCACGAGTTGCAGTGTACAAAGAGGGGTGGCTTATGAACAAGTCTGCAATAATGAACTCTGTGACATGACAGAAAAAGTGTGTGTCATCATCCATCCAATTCGGCATCAAGGTTGCCAAAGTTCCACACTTTCCACAAACCAACCATTCATCACTCAGTCAAATGGAGACTGAATGGAGATTGTCAATTGTGGCAATCAGCATCAACAGAATTCACAGAGAAGTAAATCGGTGACGGAAGGAAATCAACTGACGGTAACTGGATACAAGTAACCCTACTCAAAAGAACTGACAACATGAACCATGCTTTGCGGGTAATCCTTGAGGTAATCAGCTGCTGAATACTAAATTAATCAACATCTCGCGGATTGATTCAATGTATTGGCACAGTTATATCAATCGGGTAGAAAGCTGTGCTACGCAGAGGTATTCGTACTAAAAATTCTGCTGGCTGCTAGTTTATCCATCGCCGCGACTACCAAGACAGAAAACCCGTTTCTCAAGCAAATTAAACCGATCAGGACCCAAACAGCTTGCATGACAAGACACACTGGAACGGAGATCAACGCCATTAGCCGAGTACGAGCCAGGCCCACAGCATAAGCCTGTCTGTTTTGCGGTGGACATCATGAATGGCAGAAAGAGAAATGTCTGGCGTTTGGAAAAACTTGCATGAAGTGTCGGAAGAAGAACCATTTGGCCGAGAAGAACAAGTCACCATCCGTCAGACTGATCAGCGAGGAGCCAGAAGTCCAGCAAATGCTGAACGATGTTCGAGATGCACCTGCAGCAAGAGGAGTTTAAGCCGTAACTCTCAGTGAAGACAACCGACAGCGATGTCAGTTGGATCCGGGTACATCCGTCAATCTTCTGTCGGCAGGATGTCTTCAAACATCAGTCGTGGATGCGTCCAATATGTGACTGAGAATGTGGAATGGATCAAAAACGCAAGTGTCGGAGAAAGCAAGTGTGTCCATCAAAAATTCGAAGAATAGAAAATCTTGTGTTTAACATTTTTCGTTGTGGAAAGAGACTCCACACCAATCCTCCCACGGGATACCATTAAGACAATGGCCTTCGTGACTTTTCATGACAATTTTCCTCGTGTTAGAGATGGCCCAACTGTTCGATCAGTACTTCCTTTGTTTGATTCCGTTTCGCATTGTATGCCAGGTACTGTTAGCTTATCCATAGCCGAGAATGTCGAACCGGTTGCGTTACCAGCTAGGGCAATTCCGTTAGCCATCCGTGAAAAATTTCAGAACGAGTTGAATCGTTTGCTCGAGCTAAGAGTAATAACGCCAGCAGATGGGCCTACCGACTGGGTCAGTCAAGTTGCAGTAACAGGCCGCTGAATGCTGTACTTCGAAGGAAACAATACAGGTTACCGACTCCAGACGATATTCCGCTCGAATTAAACCAAGCCCGCCTTTGAAGAAAGTTCCCGACCTATACTGCTACCTTGACGTGGTGGTCGGGCTTGTGTAATGTTTTGATCCGGCGGGCTATGCTGACTAGGAATCCGTTCCTTCAAGGTGCAACCTTGTCAGACAGGCTAAAGGGGAGCAGTCAGACGAAAAGCAGTTACACTCATAGGATTGTATGTCGCACTGCTGACCGCGTAGGAGTGCTTAGGCAGTGAGGCACGATCCTATGGGCATACAGCAGAACTATTTTTATAGTTGCGGCA
>QNGE01001690.1:123834-150902 GCA_008508345.1 Paragonimus westermani
TTTTTGTCCTTCGTAGTACTCTTTCCTTTTAGGATATTCCACGTCACTATTGAGGTGAGCGGCGGCCCGAGCCACAGTACATTTTGGTCAGGCTCATGGCTGTTTTGATGATGATGATGATTGAAGAAAGTTGATTTGTCTTCCGTGTACTCGAAGAAACGACGTGTGTCGCTGACGATGTGCTGATATACGGAAGTACGAGTACGGAGCACGACCGCAACCTTGAGGCTTTTATAAAACGGTGCATATTGCAAGGAATAGGCCTATCACCAAATAAGATAGTCTTCTAGGCGACAGAAGTGACGTTTCGTAGACACCTACTCACGTCCGAGGGGCTGAAGGTCGATCCAGGCAAAGTGAATGCGGTCCAGAACATGCCGCACCCCAAAGGTGCCAAAGCAGTTCCACGTCATAATAGCATGACCAATTATCTGAGTCGATTGATCCCAACACAATTTCTCCCGACAAGATGTGTCCAATTCCACAACTTACACACAAAGAAGTCTCATGGATGTGGGGGCGAAGCTCAACAGCCAGCGTTTGACAAGACAAAAAAATCTAATTTCGATAGTCTCGGTATTGGCATATTATAATCCTGAGCTTCCTCCGGTAAACCACTATGACAACAGTCAGCCACGCCTTGGAGCTGTGATGTCAGAACAAGGGAGACTGACTGACTGACTGACTACAGAATCCGACGTCTTTCGACTGCGGAACGAAACAGATGAATGCGACTATCAAAATATCATTTATTATAGTCGCTACAAACTATGCACAAATCGAAAAGGAAATCCTGACGGAGAGAAGATAGTATTATTGAAGGATTTGCATCAGAAGTTCATCGAATGAACACATGCTGAGGTAAACATCATCATCATCATCATAGACAGCAATACATCAGTGGTTAACACTAATGCTTAACTGCCACACAACCATGAAGAAACAGCAAACCCTNTCCAGTAAGATAAATGAATGCATAACGAAGTGTGAAATGTGCAGAGGGCACAGTTCGAGCCAAATGAAGCAAACGATGCTGCTGAAGGAAATTCCGGAAAGACCCTAGCAAATAGTTGCGGCCGATTTATTCACACGTGGCGGGAACCAGTACTCGGTCACGGTGGACTATCTCTCGGACTACTCCGAAGTCAACTGGCTAAGCAGTACCGCCGGAGGTGTGGTAGTCAACAAACTACGTGCTCACCTCGCTTGATATGGCATATCGAAGATGTTTTTCTCTAATAATGACCCTCAGCTCGTGTACACTTAATTCAAGGCGTTTGCAGATAAACGGAAGTTTCAACCTCGAACAAGCAGCCCATATCATAGTCAGTCAAATTGGAAGGCCGAGGCGACAGTTAAGGCTGCCGAAAGACTACTACAGATTGCCCGGGGGTCAGGGGAAGACTCATATCTAATGCTTCTAAAAAGAAGAAACATCCCGAATGAGATCGTTGGATACAGTGCGACGAGCAGAATGTTTGCGAGAAGGACGTAGACAAAATTACCAGTGGCATATGAACTGTTGTGCTATGACATATTAAACGAGCCTACAACGACGCGGAATGCAACAAAAAGTGTACTGCGATTGCGGGGTTCGGAAACTAACATGCTTCAAATCAGAAGATGAAGTGTGTCCAATGTGTTCCCCGGAACCCGGTCGAGACAGTGGACACGTGATGTGTCATGGCTTAAGCCATGAGGAGCCATCAAGAACGAGAAGTGGACAAACTTACCAAAAAGCAAGGATGAGTCTGAACTGGAGAGGTTTCTTAACTGCAGAAGGGTAAGCCAGTCAGTTAAACTGGCGGCAACCAATCGCAGACGGCGACTAGCTGCGGTCCAATGCGTATCTGTTCCAAACAGCCCAGTTGCTAGATGTAAGGCTGTGGAACAACACAGCAACAAACTGACCAATCCGAACGTGAGGTCGCCTGTCGCTCAATGGCAGTCAAAGCAAATTTCAACTTTCAAATCCAGGACTTGGTGAAGGCCAGTGCCTGTTGACGTCCTGATGCTTGACTGATGTGATCCGGAGATCGACCAGGCTGCGTTTTCTGCTTATATGTTCAGTGGTGGTCTGAGGGTAGGGAATGAAGAAAAGGAGTATCAAAACGTGGCTGGTCTAAATAACATAAACCAATCATACTTCTGTCAGTACAGAGTAGGAAAAAGGTGGTACCAATATTTGTCTAGCTCTTTCTTAAATATATCTACGCTTTCAGCCTCAACGATTTCTGCAGTCAGCTTGTTCCAGGAGTTGACTACCCTGTTAGTGAAGGAGTTATATCTGACAGCCATTCGTGATCTTGTTTTCTTGACTGTGAACCTATGGCCCCTTGAATCTCTTTTTCGACGCATCTCGAACAAACCTACCATGGGGCTTGTTCCAGAGTGGTGGGTAATTTTGTACATTCCGATAAGGTCTCTTACCCGACTACGTTCGAGCGAAAATAAGTTTAACGAAGTTAGTCGGTCTTGGTACTTTTCGAGGGCGGCTATATCCCTTTTGAGATATGGTGCCCAAGCTTGGACACAATATTCCAAGTGGGGGCGAACTATAGCCGAGTACAGTGGAATGAACACCGCTGGACAGCGGTTAGTGATCGCCGATTTCAGTCGATATAACGCCGTCGCGCTTTTGTCGCGGATGCGGTACACTGTGCAGATGGAGTAAACGCACTAGTGACTTGGATACCCAAGTCTTTTGTTTGTTGCTCAGTTGTTGGTTCAACTGTCTGTCCATATACATCCCTTAAATACCTGGGCGTTGACTGGAGAGCTTTGGCGAGGATATGACTCTTAAGAACGTTCAACGGTAGATCCCACTTTAATGTCCATTCGCAAATTTTGAGAATGTCCCCTTGGAGAGCGGTCGAGTTCGACGAACTCCCAACCAGCTGCATATCGGCTGCATATAGATGACATGGGCAGACTAAATCGTTGGTCAGGTCGTTTATGTATACGAGGAAAAGCAGAGGGGCGAGGATTGATCCCTGAGGAACTCCACTTAACGGAGAACCTTTGTTCGACAGTACCCCTCTTACTCTCACCCGATATGACCTTCCAACTAGAAACGCCTGCATCCATCTGCAGATTCTAGTAGAGATTTCGGCTTGTCGATGTTTTCAGCATAAAAGCCTGTGGTTGACAGAATCGAAGGCTTTCTGAAAGTCCAGGTAGCACACCTCGACCTCTTCTCTTTTATCCAGTTTCTCCGTGACATTGTCTAAAAACGTCAGCAAATTGGTAAGACAAGATCTCCCCCTTAGGAAACCACGTTGAGGAGCTTTGAAGAATTTCTGTTCACAGAGAAACTTACAGATTCTCTCTCGTAATAATCGTTTGAAACTTTTGCTGACAACACTCGTCAGGCTTACTGGTCGATAATTTACAACTTCTGATTTGTTGCCTTCTTTGAAGGTGGGAATTACAATGGCTTCTTTCCAGTCTCTCACCACTGTCCCTGTTTCTAATGTGAGGTTGAACAGTTGGGCAAATGGTGACGCCAACAATTTGGCCAGAGGTTTTAGGACTGCCGGATGGATGCGGTCAGGTTCTGCGGGCTTTGTGCTGTTTAGCTTGGATATCGCTTGCTCAACTTCGTGGGGCGTAATGACCTGATCCACCATCGGCACGCTCACGGCATTAAGCCGCGACTCTGGTGCCTCGTTGTCTGAGCGATATACACTTTGAAACTGTGCCATGAACGCGTCCGCTATGCCCTTGTCGGTCGATATGATATTCCCGTTATAGAAGAGTGAAGTCCCAATCTCCTTTCTTAGATAGGATCCGGACTGAGCATATCCATAAAACCTCTTGGGGTTCTGGATAATAACTCATGCTAGGTTGTGCTCATAGACTAGACGAGTTTATCTTGCTACCTTGATTGCTTCGCTTCGAACCTTTTTGTAAACCATGAAGCTTTTAAACCCCCTGTTGCATATGTCCTCCAAGCTATGTACTTATGTTGGACAGCTCTCTTAACCCTGGGACGAACCCATGGCTTTCGAACCCTTCCTCCGACTTGTTTCTGAGGGACGTGTTTATCTGTAAGAACCCGGATGTTATCGACGTGGATCGACCACATACTGTCGACGTCCTCTACGGGGGTCGTTGGGTTCCAGGCCATCTTACCAGCTTCCAATATTAGCTTCTTGTTGTCTCTTCGGTGAAACTGTTGCACCTTGTGTTCCTGCTCTACTAACAGGGAACACTGAAACTGAAAATAAATCGTCATATGATCACTCTTTACCAGTGATGCTGCAGGGCGTGCGTTCGTGACGTTTGTGCTGTGCCGAGTTAGGATCAGGTCTAGCACTGAGGCCATCTGTCCGGGTCGGGATCTCGTAGTTATTTTCACGTGTTGTGTTAGTGTGAATCTGTTGACTAGGTCGAACAGCTTGTGGTCAAACCCTCTGCAATTAACAGATCCTATGACCAGTTAATTTTAGGAGCATTAAGATCTCCCAAAACGAGCAGGCGATGGCCTGATTGACAAGCCGGCTGAAATGATGCTAGTAATACTTCGTCTTCCTCTAATGTTGCGCCCGGACTGCGGTACACCCCGAAGACCATCGATGGAGGTTTGACGTGAAGTAGGCAAACAACGGTCTGAACACCCACGCAATTGCAGTTGTAGTTCACGGGAGAGTGCTTTATAGAACGCTTGATCAAAAATAGGCAGCCGTCCCCGACTGCATCGCTACGGTCACTGCGGTACCATTGGAACCCACGTGCCCGATCCCCCATATCTGTTTCTTCTTTGAGCCAGGTTTCTGTGAGGAGGCAAACATCTATGGAATAGATCGCTGGTTGTGTTGGGAAAAGCACTTTTTCCAAAAAAAACTCGCTATATTCCCCAAGGGAAATAGATGCTTCGATTTTGAGAACTCGAATGGCCGCCATCATTCTGGAAGATTCGAGTTCGCGCGCTTGCTTCTGATTGGCCCGTTCAGCGACCTAGGACCAAGGCCACCGAAAACCTATAAATACAGCCGTTTTGAGCCACTGTTTTGCCTTCGGGCTGAGCAGCAAATAAAGCTCGTTTGAAGGCCGTCTTTTTCCTTTCTTGTTGGGGGGTTCTAAGTTGCGAGAGTTGGGTCCAAGCACTTGCGTTCCGATTATTCGTATCGTTTGCGATATCGTCGCGTTTCATTCGTGATCGTGATACTGCTCGCGGTCTTCCTGTCCGTTCTTGCCTTCCTCTCTCGCAGGGGGTCGTAACAGGTTGCAGCTCGTCTCTCTTGTTGAGCAGGCTGCATACATTCGCTTGCATGCATTTTAGCTCTGACGACCTGGCCATCTGCCTACTCCGCCATTTGGTCGTATTTAATCCCTCGGACGAAACCTCCGAGGGATAGATCCGTTTTTTCGGATGTTAGGATAAGAATCAGCCCGATGTAACCCATTTTTCTCTTCGGTGTTTGGCTCTCCAAGGCTGTGGCATCGTCGTCTTGTTCTCTTGGCGCTGCGTCTTGCTTCCTGACACAGGTATAAGCCAAGTCGCTCACTTATGACTCTTGGTGTAGCTGATATCACCCCATATGAACCAGATTTGCCTTCCGTGGCTGTGTCTCCTTTGACTTTTATGCCTGGCATCCTCTGAGCTATTGTGTCAGCTTTGGATAGTACTAGATCCCGAATGTTGCAGTCTCGAAATTCAACTAGGAGTGGTCTGTGGCTGTTCGTTTGCGTGTTAGATGTGATCCACCTACCGAGTCTGTACGCTCTGCGCCATTTTGTCGCTGCGGGTAGTTCGGCGTTTCGCAAAACATCTAGAATTAGTTGTCTTTCCGAAGACCTCCTATGTTTAGGATCCGGTATGACCGGTTCGGGGGCTTGAATAATTATGTTCCTGTCCCTTTTCAGGGTGACCTCATAAGAATTTTGTAACCGCCTAACTGTTTTAATCTGATTATGTAGAGAGGCCGTGACATTACGTAGATGGGCCTCGTGTTGCGCGCTCCGTGTGAGAACAGCATCAAGGTTTGTCGGGCTATTGGGACTGCGGTGCACACGATGATTTACGTTGACAATGTTGTGGATTACAGTTAGGACAGTCGACTGGAAGTAGTGCATTAAGAACAGTCAAGTGAGCTTATCTAGGACGACGATTCTTCAGGTGGGTAAATGTGACACTACAATCATTTAACTGGTCGAAAAACGGTACGGAATTTTCTAGCTGAGCGCGAATTGAATCCGAAAGAAAATATAGCTCAATTCATGTGCTAACGAACATTTAGTGCTGACGTCCGAATTATTGCAGCTTGTCCGAATGGGACTCGAATGTTTAAGCTGAGAAAGAATCCAGAGTTTCTTGATGAAGCGCGTAACTCGAAATTTGTTTCCAACTTTCTCGCTAGCACTGTCTATTTATATTTCTGTCCTGCTGGTGCCTTGTGCTTCAAAAATTGCATATGACTTTTGGTGTTTGTTATCGAATACCATAGCAATTCGTTACGTATTGAATTAGTCGTGTTACATAGTATCCGATTTTACCGCTTTGTCGTGCCTATCTCGTCCTTTCTGACTCACTGAAAATTAACTTTTTTACATTGCATACCACTTACCCTGTTGATAATGGCCCGTGTTAGGTCTAGCAGTGCTGGGACGCAGCAGACAGTGTCTGTGGCAGCAAGCGTCTGCGGCCGGTATGGGTGTTGAATGTCCGTTCAAAACGGCATGTAGTACCACCAATGTCAATTGCACTGGCTCTAACGAACGCCAGTACAAACAGCTAGCTTCTTCGACTCTTAATCACATCTCCGTCAAGTACAGGTTTGACGAAGGCCATGACACCGCTCTGCCGTTGGATGGCCTCACACGCACCACGACAGTTGGATTAACGCGGAAAACCTGTGACTGTAAATGCGGGGCTCTTCTCAGCTCTGTATCTCGTTCCATTTCTTCCATATGGAGTAGGATAGAGAAGAACCAACGGACTCTGTCCGAAACGAAGCTGCAACTACAGTCTCTGGGTGAGTGAATAACGCTTGCCCTCCCCGGTGTTGCAATCATTAAGAAGGCACTTGCTCTGTCAACTGCACAGATAGAGGAGCTGTAAATAAAATTGAAGGAGAAAGCTCTCGGGGCATGGAGAGTTGTTTTATGGGACCGCTTTCCCACAGCCTGTTCTCCAACCGAGCCAGCCAAATCAGCCCTAACGACTTCATTCTCCCTGGACCTCACAAACCTGGTATTCGCGAGTAAGCTGTGTGCTAAGGCAACCAAAAACACGTTTTGGTAACCTTGCCAGCCATATACAGCCTGGAGGTCGTGGTGGAAAATACAGTGACTTTGAGGTCTGCCAACGCCCATGTGAAAGACATATATTTCGATCGTCCTCGCCAAGAGGAAGCGAGACGCGAACAGTGTACTAAGACTAAGTCACAAATCATGGCTACAATTGGAAGCTAATGTCATAGGTTCTTCTCTCGTAGTAGACATTCAGACTCCTGGGTCTGTTGTAGAGAGCGCGCAGACCATCTGCATGGTCATTCCCACGGCCGACGCCCGAAGTACAGGCAGGATCATTGAGGACACCAACACCGCGCAAAAACCGTCTTCAGAGTTTACCAACCCGAAACCCATCAGGCGGCCGTGCAGAAAACTCATCCTTTCAAGAATTAAGAATGGAAGTATCAAGCTAGGACCACCTCCTATGACTCAAAAGCACCAATTCAGCTCACCCCAATAGGTATTCCTATTAGTAGTCCAATAGCACCGCGCAAATTGTCCTGTTTCAAAGCTCGCACCCGACAGACGAAGAAATAAAATATTCCGTGGTTAGAAACTTCCAAATACACTCCTAAGCATTCAACAGGGCTAAGAGTTCGCAAGCTGCGTTGCCAAGAATGCTGGTCAAGCGCCCTGTAGGGTCAGTGACTTGTGCACAGGCAGTAACATCGCATCCGAAGCCTTGGAAGGCCGTCAGAACCGCTAGGAAGGGTGGACCGAGTCCAGCCCCGCTGCCCTCCTGAAATCTAGGCCTTCTTCTCCAGGCTCTTCCTCGCACACTCCCTTCTCTTTTCTCGCGAAATTCAACCAGAGAGTAGCTTTCAAGTGCATGTGTACGAACTGTCTCAGTCTGTTTGGTAAATTATTGGGAATCAGACAGTTAACTCATGACACCCAACCTCACATGTTAGGTTTCACGTAGACCTGGCTTACAAGTGACAGCAGGGACAGGGTACTGAGTGTCCTGGGGTATTCACTTTACTGGGTTGACTGCGCCTGAGGGATAATAGGAAGTTCTGCGTTTTTTCTTCAACAGTGCCTCCCGACACCCACGGTTATCGGTGAGTTTCAGTACTGTGATAAATGCGACGTTCTGTGCATCGCACAATACTGCGTGGCCAAGACTCACTCCTAGTGGGGATTATTTTCATTCTCCCTCATCCGACGTCTTCCACGACAGCACCATTCTGGGAAGCTTGGACAAATTTCTAAGCCTACAACGCTCTACTTATCTGCTTATCATGGGTGACTTTAATGCATCCAAGATAAACTAAGGATCAGTTTCTCACCGGGTCTGTGAAAGCAGATTCGCGACTTCCTCATCAACGCTCTTACGAAAGAAGACGTGGACATGGCACGTCGTCGCCCCAACACCGCATCGTTTTGATCAGATTCCCTCCTTGATCGACTTAGTCATCAATAATGAGAGCCACTTGGTAGACGAGGCGATCATCAAGCCGCCACTTGGATACAGTGACCACTCTCTGTTAACCTTCCATCTTATATGTTACCGGTTACAACAAGCAAACAGGCCCACAGTTCGGCACTTTAATCAAGCAGAGTTCACCGGCCTGAGAACCTACTTAGATTTATTTTCTCTTGACTCTGACTCAGTGGACCGGAATTACCGTACGGTTTGAAGTGCAATTCAGAAAGCAGATGACTTATTCATACTGCACAAACTGTGCTTTTGTCATCGGCCACTCCTTTCGCGCAGAATACGTCGTCTCCTCGATAGCCCTCCTCGTTTATTCGTGAAGCATAAGCTTACGGGAGACTCAGAGGACCCAAGTGCGTTCCACATGGTCGAAAACAGGTGTAGGCGGAAAATCCGTGAACACACCAAACTCGTACAAGAGAAGATCCTCTTCAGAGCCGGCGGGAATAAAAACCCATTGCTTAAACATATGCGACGATCAAGAGAGAACAATCCTTTAGCCTTTCCTTTACGACTGCCTGACGGGAAGACTTCATCTGACTCTCTAGTTGTGACCGAGTTCTTAAGGCAGTATCACTGGGAAGTCTACAATGTCGCATCCCTGAGCCGGCATCCCGTCCTACCGCTGAAGAACTTCAGGCAATCCCTCGTTGCCGCCAATTTTCTGTGCTAGGTGCTGAAGACCTTTTACTCAAGTTTAATTCATACAGTGCAGTGGGTGGTGGTATGATCCATCCTAGAATACTCAAGGAAGCAGCTGTTGGTCTGGCTGAACCCCTTCATAAGCTGTTTGGGCAAAAAAATCCAGACTTGCATTCTCTCTGGAGCATGGAAAGAGGCAACGGTCACATCCGTATTTAGCGTGGGCAACCGGCACTCCTCGGCTGGTTTTCGGTCAATCAGCTTTACTAGCATTCCGTGCAAAATAACGGAGCTCCTACTAAAGCGTGCCATCATCAATCACTTCTTATGAAATAATCTTTTATCTCCAACCCAGCACGGCTTGTTCCTAATCGGTCCTGCATAACAAACGTACTCATTTTCATGGATACTCTGACGGAGGTCAAAGACAATTGCCTCATCTCAGATGCTACCCTCTTTGAATCCGCTAAGGCCTTTGATCGCATTCCACACGGCTCTCTGTAAAACAAACTGGAAGCCTACGCTATT
Organism: Paragonimus westermani; assembly: GCA_008508345.1. Lineage (NCBI taxonomy): Eukaryota > Metazoa > Platyhelminthes > Trematoda > Plagiorchiida > Troglotrematidae > Paragonimus > Paragonimus westermani. The sequence goes on from QNGE01001690.1 coordinate 133,679, forward strand.
CGAGGAAAGGTTCTTCGCTGGGTTTTCTCTTTTCGTGATAATATAACTTTCAGAGTTAAGACCGGAACAGACCTTTTGTCCACCTCTTTCATTTCTGCTGGATTTCCTCAAGGGTCAGTGCTAAGTCCTTTTTTAATCCTTGTTCACATCAACGGCCTTCAAAACAATATTTCCAGCAACGCTGTCTTATAGGTAGACGACTTAAAATATGCAACGTCACGGATTCCGGCGCACTACAGATTGATCTTGACGGAATCAAGCGCTGATCGGACGATCGGAACCTCCCAATAAATGACAATAACTGTGTTCACATGTCACTCGGTGGAGATCCTGGCAATACCGCCATGAGTCACAGTGCGTCTAGCACAGTAGATATCGTGAAAATCGATATACGAAGAGAGACCTGAGCTTCTGGTTGGCGTCTAACTTGTCCTTTACGTATCATCATGAGATGGCGGCAAAAAAAGATTCGCCGTTCTTGAAAGGATCAAGCGCATTACGGGGTTTATGCGAGACCGCTGTTCGAGTATGCGAATCAGGTCGTGTATACCGGCCTGAAGAAAGACATTAGCTGATGAGCATGTCCGTCGCCTAGCTACCAATTTGATCGCGGGCCTGAGCAATGTTAACTACGAGTCTCGACTTGGAATTCTTGACCTGTATCCAATTGAATTTTGAAGACTACTTGGTGGTTTGATACTCACATATTTCTCTAGGGTACGTCTCATAGGACAGTTCTTCGTTGTGACGAATCACGACGGCCGATGAGGACATAAATAGGAAGCTTTTCAAGCTTCGTCCCCGGGCCTGTCTTGAGCAGCATTTCTTTTCTTACAGGGTTATCAACTACTGGAACAACCTTCCTTCTGAAGTCCTCAGCAGCGCTTCCAGAGACCGTTTTAAAGCTTTGCTTGATGCTCATTCCTCTACAAATGTCAGTATGCAAGTAATCTTACTTTGTTCTTGGTATTCGCCGTAACCCCCAAGAGCGGTGCTACAACCTGTTGTCAATGATTGCCCTCCAGATCAACTGACGCCCGCTGACAGTGACCAAGGAAAATCGACTGGATTTGGGAACCTTAGGCCTCTGCCTCGAACCCTTGTAACAACCGCTCAGTCGCACGCTGAAGCACACCAACGGCAAAATGGCTTGTAAGTAAGAACTGTAAATCAAGAGGTGCGCCCCATAGGTGCCTGAAAACGGTTACAAGGTCTACCTCATGGTTGCAGTATCTAACGCAATGCAAAGCGTATGACAATCTGCAAAGTACGTGGAGGCGAATGGAGGAGTTGAGAAAATTCCCGTACTGCATATCTTTCAGAATTCTCTTCATGACCACTTGTTCTAGATAAAGTGTAAACTGATGAAGTTCAGTGGCTTCCCACAGCTGGAATTTATCCGGATTTTGACGTCAGTGGTCAAGTGGGGTTTTAGCGTATGAAGTCTGCTGTTAACCGTCTTTATTAGTGTTCACGACGAAAAGCCAACAGGAGCAACTGGTGCGGCCTGCCACAAAAAATTGGCTGCCCAGTGATGTCAAGACACACCATGTGCATACAGTCTATGGGAATGCACAAATCATCAATGTTGAACGACCCCAACGCAGATTGCTCTACATGGTGTTCATATTAACTACGTGATCCGAACTCATCGTCATTCTCGGGAAGCGCCGAATATCCATATAGTTCACCCTACCGTTGTTTTACACGTCCTGAGTGTTGCTGCAGTAACAAGAAAAATATCCTGAGTGCAGTTTTAACTAGTTCACAAAAGCTCTTGCAGGGGCGTCACGAATAGTGCAGTCGATCTGAATGCGAACGAGCCACGTACTCAATGAAAACGTCCACCTAGCGGTCGCTCTCTAATTCAGCATTTAGTGGTTTAGCTCTCCCGAAGAAAACACCCATTGCTAGAACGCAACAGCCCAAATTGGACAAAACCTTCAAAGTGGAACTCTTAGAAAAAGCCTGTTGGTCAATTTCCAATTGTGAAGAAGCTATTGCGGTATTCCCGAAGACTACTGAATTTCGCATCGCGCACCCGTGAGACTCACGGCGCGGAAATAAATGTAGTCCCCAACTGCAGCGACTATAATGATTAATTTTTCTGATTGTCGCATCTATCTGTACATTTTTGACCATTTTGGTTCTTGACTAGTCTTGCTTCAGTAAAGAAATACGATGCGCTCCATGTCTCCCTAGCTTGACGTGACCCTCTGTGCACCCCAAATTCTAGGGTCAATATTACTACATGGATATCAACGTATCGATTATTTTCCCTTATTTTCAATCGGTTTTTGACAGTGAGCGTGAGCAGAGCATTATTCTGTTGAGTCAGTTCCAATAATTAAGAAGTCATCAAGTGAAGCAACCCGGGAAAACAATCGTGGTGTCCGTAGGTACACAGTGGACGCCGAACAAGAACGTTTCACACAGGACACTTGAGAGGTATGTGCCTCGAACAAAAAGGATGAAAACAATCTGTCACGAAGCATTCGCAGGCATATGTTCCTGAAACAAAAATCTTGGGGTCAAAGAGTATAAGACAGGTTGGTTTTCATTATGGCGCGTGACGCATGGCTTTCAAAGTGACCAAGCGATTTTGTCGAACGAAGTCCCTAGGGCATTTTACGCCTACCTCTCTGGCATATCGCAGTCAAAGCCAGGCTTCCTCAGTATCGTTACTACCAAAGGTCTAACCAAATCCAACACTGAGACAGCCGGAGCTATCACCATTCGATTACGGGTGTTATACGGAGGTAGCGCTGACTTTCCTCAACTTCCAAGAGTAACAACATCTGACTCTCAGGAACCTCTCCAGATACCTTCAGCCTGAGTGGTTAGGTAGCCTGTTAACCTGAACCCCACGAAAAACCGAACTTCCGCACTGCCCCACCCGACTTCCACAAAGTATGTGGTGATTCTTCGGCAGTCTGATCAAACACCTTCTTCAGTCATCATTTTTGCGGGCTGTAACCGAATGGAATGAAAACACCCCCACATGCCGTCCATTCACAAAGATGAGGACTGCGGGAACGCTAAAACCATCATCCTGTTGAGCTGTCCTCAACGGTCTCAAACATATAGCAGCTGACTATTTCTGATTAACTTTCTCCATCTCCGGGCATCATGAGCTCTGTTCAGGCTACTCTTACACTACCAACTCACTGCTGGCTTGCGATTCCTGAATAAGGGCAGCCTCCACGGCCAAAACCTAGTCATCGTACACCTAGGTTATGCAGAGGTATTCGGCAACGTTGATTATCAAATTCTTCTAACTAAGGCCGAATCTTGTGAAATCGGTGGTGGACTGCTACAAGTAGCTGGGTGACTACCTTTCCAGCAGGTCATAATGTCACGAGATTACCACTTGACTCAATACCAGACCACTTACTCTCCCTTAAACCCAGCAGTGAAGATGCCCTCGATAATCGTTGTGACCTTCTGGTATTCGCAGGTGTTATCAAAGCCTGATCTTCTCTATCCGCTTTTTCATGAGGAAAACCACTCCATTTCAACCTCCATAGACTGTGTGAATGGTGGGTGAAAAGCCGGCTACCGCTGACCAACAGTGGCTACACCCGGGACGGAGATTTCAAAATAGGTACCTTGACTCAAACAAAAGTAAGCAAAAAGCCAAAATCATCAAAGACAAACAAATGGATGTGACTATCAATAACATTATTCATTGTAGTCGCTACATAATAACTGATTTTCCATGTTCCCGATTTCGCCCCAACCATCAAAACCTGTGAAATTACCCGGGCAATTTCTAAAACTTATCCGGTACTTTTAAGAGTGGTGACCCGGAATTACCTTGAAATTATCAATCTTACGTTTTTTGTTATATCGAACCCTTCTCCCGTGAGAAAGCTGAAAAAACATTCGCTCACGCTACGCATTGCCCATGTGCGTATTCTTTTGCAACAATATTTGAAAAGTGTAATCCGTCACGGACAGCCCTCCAGAAACTAGGCTTCGCGGGTCTCACACATTCCGCATACCTGTCACGATTTGTAGACTGTACAAAATGGATGATTTCACTAAAAACGATTTCGGTATTAACGTCCAACACTTTCGTGGCTACCCAAAACCTCCACACTTTTTAAGCGCGCGAAGGTGGGACAGAGTATACCGTCGTTTCAAATTATCATATAATACGTGTGTCCACATATTCAGCTACTGAAGTTGTCAACCGAAACCAATCGCATCTAATTCACTGGCAATAGAACTTGTTGGATAGGGCCCGGGAGAACCGAAAGAAAGAAACGGAATGGGAAAATAGCTGAAAGTTGCAGGGGTTGGTAAGAAACGCCGTATGTTTGTAAATAACCAGGAGAACCAAAGTAAGCACAGCAAACTTGAAGTATTATTTCTGGGCATTCCAATAATGCTAGTCACTTGCTACTTCATGCCTTATAACTTAGATACGACCGCCCGCAGTTACACAAAATTTCACTGAGCCACAATGACGTTAAAATGAAGTTGACTGAAATTGCATATCACCGTGAATAATCAAGAAAGAGAAAAAGTGAAACATAACGATCATGGAGTGTACATCCGAATGAGTGCGCACACCCTTATGTACTGCAGGAATCAAATGCGAAAAGTAGGGATATTGAAACCGAGTCCCCTAAGGGGCTCACATTTGGGTCACATAAACAGGGTAGTCGGGAAGCACAAATTATAATGGGAATTCTTTCCACACACCCTCGTCGGTCGTGAACTTGTGACTAGAATGAAAACAAAACCGGCACGACTTAAATGAAACGAGCAAACTTGCAAGCGGGGCTGGAGCTTAGTTGGTTTTCACTGCTAAACCTACGTTAAAGAAAGGTTGGTAGTCAGTTGCTCTTGTGCTAATCGAACCGGCTGTCGATGGTTTGTGAGCAATGCTACGACACAGTTGAGGATTTGCTGGATATAAGCGCTGATCAAAACCTTAAACGTAGTCTTCATATTGAGAGCTACCTGTGGAAGATATGCACCATGTAATGGACTAAGCGGTGTTTTGTCCTAGCTGAGCCACTCATCAGCGGATGGGTCGATTTTTTCGGAAACGGGAGACATTCCTGCGGAAAATGTGACTGTGAGAGTACCCAAAAAACTCTCCATGTCAAACTTAACTTTAAGTGTGACGGTGTGATGAACGCCTTTGGAAAAATTATCAGTGCCGTGTTGAAACTTATGTATCACCAAAGCTTCTCCTGCCCTCACAAACGAAGACGTTGCCCTCACCCTTGGTCAAAAAGCAAACCCCAATCTTCTACCATCTGCTGTTCTTATCAGTTTTTTTTGCAGCCGCAGAAACATACACTGGTAGAAAAGAAGTGATGCTCAAAACCACAACTGGACGCACACCCCAAAGTGGTTGAGAGCCGACGACTCGTCCACCAGTGCGTGATACTCTACGGGAACGAAACGCCGTTTCATACAGCGCAAGGCACTTATAGACCAGAGGTCACAATGTCAGTGTTGCATCCTCGTTCAAGGTGTTGCTGGCCGCGCACAACCCGCAAACTCTCAGGTATATCGAAGCATTGTATCGCTAGCCGTCGACAGGAGGTTCCATGCGCACAAAAGCAACTGACTGTCAAACTTTGTTCGCCATCGGTTTAGGCGTGAGTACCAATCACGACTCACGCCGATTGGTGACTCTAAATTCTTCATTTAGGACTTATCGGTTTTTGCTTTCATGCTAGTCACACGTACACGACTGAAGAGAATGTGTGAAACGAATTCATACCGCACTTTGCACCTCCTACCCATTTTATTCAACAGAAACGTAGCGTTAGAAATTCGCACGGGTAACCCTGAAACGATTTATCGCCCAACCAATAATTACTTACGAACATAAACATTGGACACCATGGTAATACACGCAGGAGACACCAGCAGCGAAACCGAAGAAGAAATAACCTACTCACCCACCTCATCCGAGTGGAGTCACTTTGGTGAGATCTAACCAAAAGTGGGCCGGTGGATGTAGAGTGTTTATGAGCATATTTGGATGCAGTGATCGTTAAACGGCTGTCGCGCTGGTCGGCTGACAACCGCTTTTCGTGCAAGGTGTCGTAACTGCTAGACTTCAGCGAAGTGTTTCCAGCTTACTTCCCGGAGGGTGTCCGTGGTCACGTGTTCGCGGGATTCGATAATTATCTACGAATATTTCAATCGGAGGCTGAAACGAGGTAGGTTTGAAGAACTTGTGCAACACGTACGCAGTTTTACCGGAAATGGATGGAAAATTCCGGAATTAGCCATGTACAAGCAGCGCTACTCCTTTTTATGCACCGTACTGGGAAGATCGGGCGGAATGAGAATGCAACTCACGGAGAGTACGTTGCATTCGCCCTGTAGTGATAGAGTACTGCAGGTTTGAAGATTTCCGGTGTAATTCTGTTTTTCATGTATCATGCGAGAACACAGGTCTCCATGTACCTCAAACTTACCTGGTTGGCAGTCACAGGACAATGTCGGTTGAACAAGGGGGTTATCCAGTCAGTCATACACTAGGAAGTACAGCGGAAAAATCTGTATGTGGGCTGTTGGAAAGTTTTCATAACATTCACGAAGTCATTCGCTACGTCAGGCGTAAGTGTGATATAATAATTAATTGGAGTGATACAACTTTGTTTTGGTGAGAAAAGTGACTACGAGATCGTATGACTGCGATCCAGAGAGTACACGGAAGATATTAAAATCCGCGGGGCTTAGGTACTAGGAAAAGGATAATGAGGTTTATGTAATCAGGGACATCAATGGTCGCATCACGGTAAATTACTGAATGCAGAGACCGGCCAATGTGATGAGCTATGCTCAACATTCAGTGAAGGTGTTTGCTGCATCAACAACTCTGGATAAAACACCAGCTTTGCTTGAATCCTGGTACTAAATTGCGTACATTCACTGCGTCTATGATGGCCAGTGCGTGAGATAGTTTGTTTCACAAGTGCGCAGGCAGAAACATCGCAGATAGTGCAGGACAGATTTACAATCACGAGGATATGACAACTAGTTTTCGGTAAAACGATTTGTTACCAACTCAGTCGAATCATCAACCGTATCACACAGACATGCACTGATATTGGAAATCTTCGCAGGTCCCGGAAGGTGCCCACAAGGGGCGGCTGCTGGAGCTGTGCGCCGACGTTGCGACCCAGTGTTGGCCACAACCGCGTGCTTACTCTATCGAACAAAGAAAGCCTAATGACGCCCAGCTGGATGTCTACAGTGATGAAGATGCAACTCCTGAACCGGTGATGCGGGACCGATTTCAGCTCAAAGTGAATATAAACCTCAATCACAGCACACAATTGCACGGTTGCGTTGCTTGCGATTAGGTGCTGCGGCAATCGGACACTTGGCTGACATTATCAGTGTAACAGCTGAGGTGGAAGCACAGCAGAAACGTCATGATCTCACGGCTCAATGGACGAAATTAGCCAATACCAACTGTCAGTCTGGTTGGCACTCAATGTAGAATTGTTACAGTCGATGCCCTCATATATTTCCGAAACACACGGGAAACGCAGTCATAGTAACCGATTACGTCTGTTTCTGTATACACTTCAGCGCGATACCTCATAGGTCTGACATTTCCTTACACCGTCACAGGGTCGCCGACGAAACACTTTAGGATAATCCGGTGATATAAAAGAAAAGCGTAACCAGCACATGAACAGCTACATGCTTGCTTATTGCACATTTAACCCGGAAGTTTATTTCTCGCGAGAATCAATCCTATTGTTATTCAACGGCATACCTAATCATCAGTAAGATTTCCCTTCTACAGTTTGCCTTTCCGTGGTATTGTGTAGGTGTGGTTTTGTCCTGCTGATCACCATGAAAACCCGCACACCACAAGGTCAGTACAAAATGGACGCGAACGCCCAAATGGCATGCAACAGCGCCGTTTTTAAATACATTGTTTTAACTACTTGATATACCATGATACATCTGTTGATGTGAAGGAGAACATAACCTATCGTTAATTTACGCACAATAATACTGCAAACTTCGTTGAAACCAAATTTTGAAGGTGTGTTCTGATCATTCTTTTCAGACCCGAACCGTGAAGCTGTGTCTTAGCTGGAGTCTGTTGTGCTGACTGTTTATTTTCAAGCGGTGCACATTCGATGAGCCGATTTCCGGGAGAGCAGGCGGGGATCTGCGTGCATGGGTCGGGATCGTCAGAAGCACAAACTGCCTGCGGTATTCCAGGGAAAGGATACTTAGTTCGCGAGGTCGTTCAGAGTGTGGTATTAAACTCAACCCACTAACTGCTTTCGTCACTGGTCCCCGATTGGTTTCTAAAACAATTTTATCCTTTTGTAAGTGAGTGAACAAAACAAAGGCCCATGCTCAAGATGAGGACGAGCAAAGCTGTTGCACATGTTTGTGAAACACAATCGCTTGAAGTTCCAAACAATTAAGAGATGCTTTCCAGCCATCCTCTTTCGAAAAGAAGCACTAGTCTCGAGTTTCGCTCTCATTAGAGCCCGTCAGTAGTGCATATTCTTGCCACGGCGGGGATTTGTACTCCGGACATTCCAATCATGTGGCAACCGTGTTAACCACTGCGCCGTTGACCTCACATTAGGCACGACCGAATTATCGAATCTGAACGCTCAACCACTCTCGCTTGTGAGCAATGATCAGGTTGCCCGATCGTCTCGAGGGGAGACACAGTTACTGCCTGTTAACCGCAGGCTTACCTTAGAAGCGTGTCTGCGTCGTGAGTGTACTTTACTCCCAGACTGATTGCCGGTTCATATTTTATGGTATCGGACCACCTACTTCTTGCAACTCGGGTGGGATGCGTTAAGGCTGTTCGTTTCCTCCATCTTATTTGACAGTGTAATAGGGGAAATCTCAGAGTTCGTTTAAACATATTGGCAGCATTATGGTGTTGATCTGACCCCAGATATTTGACTTCCGTACAGAACACATGGACGACAACACCTTAATATGTGAGGTTCTGCAAGGAGCACCCAACTGCGGCATGCTAATGACTTCAGTCAGTCGGTTCGGTATGGCTCCTGACCCCATCAATTACAAAGTGTTGTTGCAAAAAATATAAGAACCACGTTTTGTTTTTATTCTGGACATCAGCCGGTTAAGGCCAATGGGAGCACTTACGGCGATGCTAGTATTTTACAAGATATTTTTAGGGCTTGCTAAATTAAGCCCTCTGTAGGGTTGACATGATTTCGGCCTTCATGTGAGGGCTTCTGTGCAGACCTGGTTCGCGGTTATGAAGTCTGATTGGCTGGCGCGGTGGATGTTTACGGTTTTTCCGTTTTCAGCTAACAGTTTTACCGCAGCGCCAGTAGTCCGCGACGGGAACACTATGTCAGTGTAGCAGAAAACTTGCCACGAGTTCGACCCTAATCCACCAACAACTCAGAACGCTGTTCCTGGAAAACATTCGGAACACAGTCCTAACAGTAATCGAACTAAAAGGACGCAGGAGGGTTTGAAAAAAACCGCACATCTTCAGCTAGGTTTGAGAATGTTGTATGTGTTTAGGAGTAGCTTAGTCTGGGACCATCTGTAACAGCCAAGGTTCACTGTCGGCACAACTGCCATCACACACCGATCTGTTGTGGATATGGTGAGGTAACGATCAGTAATGCCAACATCTAGTTAGGTATTGGAGGGATGCTGGTGCACGTTATGGACGTGCCGGTAACGTTTGCAGCCAGATCACTCCGACGTCCCACCGTTTTGAAAGTGGAGTAAAGAGGGAGTTCGCAAACTTCCTCCGAACACGGTCACTTCCATCTAGCTGTACCCCCCAAAAAAGTCGAGCAATCTACGAGAGTTCACCGTCGCCCTACTATGAACTTAAGGTCAACCGGCTGCAAACCCGTCACCACTCCATCGTAGCCCCACTACAACCCGCCATCATCCCACCGCACAATAATGCACCCAACAGTTGCTTTCTTCTGTGGAAACCAAAATTAGCGGGAGCGTTTGGGCCCAGAAGAAAATACAGCGCTTAAACCTTTCGACGGAACCGTATGCAAGCTTGCACATATCGTTTGAGCAGAAAATGACCCCTCGCAAACTGTACAATCTGGTCCGTAAAATGTATGCCTAATCTCCCGAAACTTTATCTGCACAGCATCCGCTTTGGTATTCCCCGCGGAAATTCCGCCAAACACGTCAGTATTATTTGGTTTGAAATTGCTCGGCATGCTGATTGCAAACACATTGCTGAAGCAGTCACTTAGCGCTTCCAAGGCTCTGCCACGTGGGCTCGTAAGCCTTCGCAGGCTGGTTAGCTGAAGCACTCCAGCTTTGCCTTCACGAGCTTTCGAGACAATTTTAGACAAGCTGTCGGGATCAGCAACAAAACGCTGTGCCAGGTGTCGTTAAAGTCTAGTCAATCCTGCCTAACTAGTCTAGTGCAATGAGCTCAGGATGAAGAATATATGTGACGACCGTCTCGATCCCTTGATGTTTTGCACTGAGCCCACGGTAGCCGTTCAGTCTGGATCGTCTTCAACGTTGGGGACCGCGATTGCCTTTGCGATTTCCGGTGAGTCGTGGGGTAGGTTATTGCTGAATAATCTTCGGCTTCACGATCGATATTAGCAAACCGGTTGCGCATTTCAGCAACAAGCAATGGGGAGCTATGTTGACCGAAGGAGGCATCATCTGGGTGCGCACAAAGCACATCCACTCTAATTTTGCGGAAGATTTTCGAGGACGTTTGGCTTCGGAGTGACCTCAGCACTACAGATAAAGTCGAAAGTCATTATGACTTTATTGTTAAATCCAGGCGGGGCGTTATCCGTCGAACTATCTACCGTTAATTCTTTATTGGTGAAGACGAACTGGACGGAAAGGAGCATGGTCTTTGCGTCATCTTGCATGATCGACTACGCTCTTGGTGGAAACTACAGCTCCAACTCCGATTAGAAATGTTGTGGACATTGCATCGACCGGGTCTAGGATTAAAAGTCAATTTGCGGCGGGATGAAATCAGCCGCTGTTTGGATATGCGGGTCACCTGAGGAGGGGATATTGAATCGTTCGACAAAGATTCGGGTTCACACTGAGTTACGTGTAATCTGTTGATCCAATAGGTGTCATTCCCAATATCCAACGACAAAAAAATATCTTTCTTTGAAACGGATAGTGGGATGGCGTTCGTGAACACTGGACTCAATACGTTACCGATTGAATAGATGTACAAGGAAATCAAATCTCTCGCCTGGAATGTGAAATGCCTCAGGAATTGAACAAGAAATGTGCCCGTACAAAAATTTCGACAACTAGGTACCGTTCAATAGTTGGGGACGATAAAACGGAGTTGAGCTCACTCAAACAAATGGTCATTGGTTGGGCCGGGGCAAACCGACTGTTCGCGTGTCGAGAAGTGATGAGGATTACAGACTACTCAAGGAAGAATGTTGAAGGAGGATTTCTGAATTTGGCATTCAGAAATTTACAGGTCTCAGACTGAACAAGAGTAAGGGACACGGTTGCTGTAACTGTTGCAAGGATGATGACGATAAATGCAGCATAATTTTAAGAAAAACACCAAATCACACGTTGCCTCTCAACACCATTCACGCAGAGCACATCATTCTCGAAAATGGTGTCACTGACCGCAGCAGTTTCAGCACTGTTCCTGGGATCCGTCTAATTTCCCTTGGTGAGGTGTCTGTAGGTGTCACTTCGTTACTCCGTAATTTTCCTTATACCTGTTGGCACCTGGTGTCACTCTGCCGACGCTTCTACAAAGCAGGGTGATCGAATGTCCTGTCACACATCAACATTTGACGTCCCTCCTTACAGCTGTCTTACGTGTCCGTCTTCTCCAGCAAGCACCTCGGCGGTTTCACAATAAAGCCAAGCATCCCGAGAGGCGTAACCTAATGAACTACGTCACCTATCTGGAGACCCAGAAAACTTCGACCACTTGTGAGCGCGCGCGATTCGAAAAGAGCAAGTAATTACTGCGTGGATATTCAGTTTGAAGTTTCTCATATAATTGTTATTTTTGACAACATTTTACCGTACAATCTGATTAAATTGTATTTACGTCCACGTCTGTCTAGAAAATATTCTTATATAACACAATAAAACGACCAAAACCGGTCGACAAACAAAAACAGTTGGTGTCAAATCCACTTGTTCTAGCTCTAAATTAGATATTGGACGACCTAAGGACAAATGCCCTAGGCCCAAAACTTGTAAAGGCCCTTCCAAAGGTGCTGCTTTTAAAGGGGGTGAAGATGAACTGGTGGTTCTCACCAATACTCCTCTAACTAAGAACTGCTCTATCCCCCCAGACAATGTATTGGTGAAGTTGTTTGTCAAGGCATCTAAACTGGAAGCTGAACTTGCCCAACTAAAAACAAGCTATGCTGCATTCGATTCCCTGAAGGAGAATCTCATCTCCCTATCTTACATCGTCAAAGTGCCGGAATGTCCCAAGATGGATAACTTAGAGAGCGCAAGCATGTTTCTCAACACATTGACAACAGAAATCACAAAACGGATGCGTTGCACATATAATGCCATCGTATTCAATGTGCCAGATAAGCTTCACCTCGATGGCATTAAGAAGCTACTCACAAGGATTACCAGTATAGACCCGACATCTTATACCTGCATTCATCTCCGCAAGAAGAACCAACAGATCTGCTGCCCGCTTTTGTTCAAATTCCAGAGTGAAAACAACCGCGAGGCAGTTCATCCAATGTCAGGACCTCATCAAGTTCAAAACCTCCCTTAAACTGATAAGAATTATGCAGGATAGAACGCCGCTTGAGAGAGAATGTCACCGTCGCTTATTGCGCAACGCTGTCACCTCCAGGCGTGTGGCTTGAGACACATTCAAACAAGATGCGACGATGTCCAAGGGTAATGAATCGGGTCTCGATGAGTGTGTAGCTTCACCCTGTGTAGCTTCGTCCTCTTGCGTCACACCAGAGCCTGCCACTGTTCCTCTTGAAAACATCAACGACTTGATTAACTTAACAGTAGATCTAGACAGTTCCAGCAGCCTGCCTCACGAAACGGTGACCCCCTTCGAGGAGCCAACTTCCAAACACCAGCATGTGAATGAGTGTGCCTACGTTGAACCAAATGAGACGTCTAAATTTTACCCTGTCAACGCGGTAGCTAGATCATACAAAGTAGGGCTCAGACCATCTACCAATCTGGAACACGTCGGCACTCCAACTTCAAATTCATCCCAAAGAAACCCACCAACCGGCCGTTAGAGGAGCGCTGGCTTCAATAAACCCTCCCCAAGTCATTATCCTACGGGTCGTCCATACTTACCTCCTCCGCACTACAAGGGATAAAATAAGCATGTGAATCCATACTCACACCCAGAGAGAAAAAGGATGTATCTATGACCAACTCCTAATCTTCGGCCTCTTCTCAACAATAGCAATATCTCATGCGACACACCTTTTAAGGCAAGACTTAACCAGAGCCCCACCATTCCCACCAGAGTTGCCTATCCCATGCTCGACGCCCCTTTTAATACAAACAGCCCCCACAGTATTAATGCTCACCTAAATGCATCCCGTGATCCCTTTGAGGACAACTTGCATGTAGATACGATCAATCCATCTCAACCTTACCCATTTTACTGCGTCACACCCCGTTCAAACCTCCCCTGTCCAGTCAACCTACCATATCTCCATCGCCCCAATACACCTTACTGACACTTTTCCAAAGCTTCCTGTCATGGGTTCAGACGCACGGGACATTTCATTAGTTGTTGATGTGCTTACCGTAACCGCATCAGACAAAGGGACGTCACCAAAGTCTCTGAATCACAAAGACGCTCCTGCTTCGGACATTTTCAAAGGTCGAAAAATGACGTCGAATAAGGAAAATGCAATAAGTTTATTGTTTTTGAATGCACGCTCACTGATCAATAAGATGCAGATTTTTAGATCCTTCATCTTCTTATATGATCCTCGCATTATTCTGGTCACTGAAGTTCGGTGTACCCCTGAGACTTCAAACACACAACTAAATGTTATAGGTTATCATATATTCCGAAAAAATCGCGGTTCAGGACGTGACGGTGGATGCTCAATTCACTTGAGGGAGCAGTATTCTGCAATTGTACTCGAAGAGCCGTGTCTTGATAGAACTGATGACCCATTGCGACTATCAGTGTCAACTGAATCCCTTGAACTACTCTAAGGATGGGTCTACAGACCACCCAACGCCTCTCATGACGACATGACCAATCTTATCGATGGACTGAATTATGTATTAACATTGCCCACACGGTACAAAATAATTGGTGGAAATTTCAATATGCCCAATATTTCTTGGACATTTTTCACAGCCCCTGAAAATCAAGCAGTGTTTGTTGCATGTACCCAANCCTTGTGGGCACCTTCCGGGACCTGCGAAGATTTCCAATATCAGTGCATGTCTGTGTGATACGGTTGATGATTCGACTGAGTTGGTAACAAATCGTTTTACCGAAAACTAGTTGTCATATCCTCGTGATTGTAAATCTGTCCTGCACTATCTGCGATGTTTCTGCCTGCGCACTTGTGAAACAAACTATCTCACGCACTGGCCATCATAGACGCAGTGAATGTACGCAATTTAGTACCAGGATTCAAGCAAAGCTGGTGTTTTATCCAGAGTTGTTGATGCAGCAAACACCTTCACTGAATGTTGAGCACAGCTCATCATGTTGGCCGGTCTCTGCATTCAGTAATTTACCGTGATGCGACCATTGATGTCCCTGATTACATAAACCTAGTGTGCATCGGTATTGCTCGGAGGCTTGCTGAACTTTGAATGGCGGGGTACGGTGGACTCGGTTTGAACAATCACTTACCTATATAAGGAAGAATATATCATGTTGGTAGTTGCGTCCTAGCTAGCTGGCTGACGTATGTGTTATGTAGTCATGGTTTCTCGTTTCGTGCACCGGCCGAACTTGACATCATTACTGGCACGAGAAGAATGCACGATTCTGCTACATGGGCTTTCGAGGGGCCTATTTCTCTGTGAGCGACAGGCATCTACTTAACGTTGAAGCGCTCAACCTGCCCTTACAAATTTTTGGAAAGTGTTTGTCTCCAAGATCGACAGACTCACGTTCACTAAGAGGGCGCCCTGCTTTATGAGGCTCTGGTACGCGGCTTTTGCTGCTCTTGATTCAATTGAATGGCCTTGTGCTCGCCTCTCTTGTGAGTGCTGCCTTTTGGTAAAGTCAAGATGGTTGGCTGCCCAAAAAACGCGGTCGGATATGAGGGTCTGGTTAAGGTTCACTATTGGACAATAATGTGAGAAATACATGTTATTAACAACCAACTCACCCTTGCGACAATCTTTCTCTTACGGCCAGATTTGATTGCTTACTGGGCTGTGAATGCTTAGATGCCCGCCGTATTACAGACGAGAATCTACTAGACCCGGTCGACTACCAGACTTCGTTAGTACACTGAGCGTATCCCAGAGGAGTAGTAGACTTCCGAAACTAACAACATGGAATACCAAGACAAAATGGGATACTTGGGTCTACTCTGCCTACAGTGAAGACATAAATATTGGGACTTGACTGGGGATGTTAGACCGTTGAATGGCATGGGCGATACCGTCCGGGCTTCTGCACCAATTTTGTAGCATGTCGAAATGGTACCAACCTTATTTCGTTCATTTCCCCCAGCGTCGGCAATGTGTCCATGCAGGAAACATCTGGCTTGTAACCTTTACCGTCAACAGGCAGAAAAAATGTGTAAAGTTTCCACATGAGAATCTCAGAATGACTTTTGAGAAAAATTTGGAGCCCTCAAAGTACGTCAAGAGCGATCCGTTCTATCCCAGACAGGAGGTTATTCATGGAAAGCATGTGCTTAATGCAACTGTTTTGCGCCTCCGTTTGTCAGCGGTTATCTCACTGGGGGACTCGTAACTTGCAACTGACGTAATGGAGCCGGTAAATTTTTTGGGTAATCTCGATTACCCCAGAGTACGCAAGTCAGTTTAAGTTGGATAACCCTCGTTTAAACGTCTATTCATATCATGTGCAGTGTTGTCACGTGTTTCGAGAAAACGACAAGGTGGAATATTTCGTGAACACTGAGATGAGGGTATTGAAAATTGCGGTGTTTCTTATAATCTTATATAGATAAGGTCTGTAGACTAAAGCGCTGACTGGAATCCACTCTTACGACTTGCACATTACCGCCCTTTCCCCGCTCTGGTCGCCAGTGTTGTCGAATCTCTTTTTGACGAAAATGTCCACAATGTCAGTCAGTGCTGTCAGGTGAGGGTGGTGTACGATAGGTAAGCATATGATTTTACGAACAACCTTGCATTGTGCGCATTATTTTTGCCCCTTTATTTGCCACCCTTGGTCAAGTTTTTCTGTTTGGTCGACGACTGTGGAAAAGTCGCCAGTGAACATGCTGTGGTAAAACTTTCGCGACGAACCACACACAGATATTCCTTCATACCTGGAGAGAAACTTCGTTCACGATAATTTTGATTGATGTGTAAGTAAGCAATATTGCCGTTTCCCTTTTCGCTTCTGACATTGACATTACTTCGCCAGCGTCTTAGCCCGTACCTCTGCGGTACGGCGCCATGAACGATAGACGCGTTAACGGTTTAACACCATCATCATGAGAACGAGCACCAACAGATCTAAGCTGTAGTATCTTTTCCAGCATGCCTATCTTAATGGGAGTATATAAACACATCAGCTTTAGACAACAGGACAGCGTTTTTGATTATTCGCTCAAACCAGTAAGAATTTCATCAGTGTACACTTATCTGACCGATTTTTCCGTCCCATTGTCGACTGGAAACGGAGCGGCTGTTCCGGTGGAGCTAGATTAACTGCCCACTGATTTACCGTGGACCATTACATGAAGAAGGGTTTGGAATATCCGACACCACTCTCTGTGGCAACGATGAAACACCGTTGGCAAAGTCCGCATGGACCCAACCAAATCGACGATGCGTGCGCAGCTCCAGGTTCTCGCAGAGGAAGCCGTATTCACATACGTCGTAAAACGTTAGCGTGCCATCGGTTAAATATACCCCAGTCACCTGATAAGATAGTGTGGCGATCAGTAGGGGCTTTTGTCGATCAGCCAATGGATGCACTTCTTCTGCACTCTTGCCAGAATGGATTAGCATTCAGCTGCTTCACATCATTCAAGATAAGTGATTAACAACCGCCATGGTTTCGCCGTCAGTTTTCACCTCC